>BQNB010087429.1:0-27924 GCA_026074375.1 Tanacetum coccineum
ATCACAAGATCGATAACATACATGATAGTTTTTGGTTACAAAATGAAAAATACGATCCTAAAGCCATGCTAGCTGAGAGTTACCCATAATACTTAGCATGCTATACAAAATAGCTAAATGATGAAACAAGATCCCTACAGCCTACTAGTTGGGAGTTACTCATAAAACTTAGCAGGCTATACAGGATAGCTAACAATGATACAACACTAACAACTACTACCAGTGTCCTCCAGATCATCTGGGCGTGCTCGGTCTCTAGCCTCTAATGCATAAATACGTCCAAAAGCACTAGTCACCATATCACATGCCTGCTGTCTCTGCACTTCATCCTGTCGTACTGAGTTTGTAGTGTCCTAACTTGAGCCTCTAGTATCTTGATACTAGCCTCCAAGGCCGTGCTCCTGTCCTCTGAATGAGACTATGCTTGTCGGGCAATAATAGCCTCTCGCTCATAAGAAAAATCCATATGGAAAAAGTATCGTCTCTCTCTCTCGTCAATAATGAGACCTGAGCTCTCAACAAATCTCGGTCGTCTTGAGCATCCTCACAACGCATATAGAGCTCATGAGCATCCTGCCCCTGAGTGGTAGCAAGATCTGTCACCCTCTTATTGACCTCCTCTACGGCAGTCAACACTCTACTTTCAGAAGCTCGGATACTAGCATCCACAGTATCAATAAATCCATAGTCAACCCTATGAGCTAAAGTATGTCCAGCCTGCCTAGCAGCAACAACTGCCGAACTCTCCCCAACCTCAAACCTAGAAGCGGGAGTAGTAAAGCGAGCTCTCTTCTAAAGTGGCATAATGGCCTCAGGAATATCATCTATATGGTCATAAGATGGTAACAACAAGGGTGGTGAAGGTACAGGTAGTGGTGATGCAGCTCTCAATGGAATCATGGCTGCTTTGTAACCTAGTGGTGCCTCAACATAGGTAGGACTAGTATGTAGAGGTGGGGATGGGATCCTGAGGAGTGGGGATGATATTGGTGATAATGGAGATGGTGGTGGTAATGGAGGTATGGGTGCATAAGCAAACTCAACAATGAATGCCTTAGTAGATGGTGATGGAGGAGTATGGGGTCGAACAGATATTCGTGCCCTATGGTGACGAGTCACGGATACTGGAACAATAGTCTGAGGTGGTGGTGGTGGTGTAGCAGCAGACTCGTCGGTCTCAAATGCCTCTGTATTCTCAGCTGAGGGGACAGGGTCAATAGCAGGCAGTGTAGCAGAGTTAGCCGGAGCTAGATGCTCATCCTCCTCATCCTTGTCCTCCTCAGAGGCCTCTTCCTCCTCCTCGTCATTATCATCCTCGGAGGACTCTTCCTCCCCATCATCTCCTCCATCGGCAGGATAATCAGCGGGGTCCTCCTCTGGGTCCTTATCTAGATCCGAGTCAGCAACATAGCCCGGTGATAGGGCTGTAGGTGAAGCATCAACAGGTAGAGGCTGATCCTCAATAGGTACCTCATCGTCAGACGATACTAAGTACTCCAGGTACTTAGGACCAAGTACGTAGTCAGGTAATGGTGGGTGCTCGGGACCAGGCATATAGTCCAGCAATGGTGGTGCCTGCTTTGGAGACTACGACACCTCCTTTGGTGACTATGGCTCAGCATCAGATGCCCACTGAAATCTCCATGGCTCAGAATCAGAATATACAGACGTGTAGGTGACCGTCGATGATGACATGACTGTTGTAATAACCCAAAAGAGTATTTATAAGTATATTATATAGGAAAATGTAGTATATACGTAATATAATATAAATACGTATATAGATCATGTAAGTAGTCAATGCAAACAAACAGTGTATGTATGTCCGTGAAAAACTTTTGTATGATGCAATGTTTGAAAACGATTATAGTCCGAGTAAAACATTTGACCTGGTTCTCTATAACCTTGGCTCTATATACCAATCTGTAACACCCCCAAATTAGGTCGCAGCGGAATAAGGGTCCTGGGTGTTACTTTATAGATCAATAGCACAAGATATGAGAGAACGACCTCTAAATGAGTCATTTGAAAATGATACATTGGATTTAATGAAATTGTTTGTTAAAAAAGCTCAAAGCTTAACTTGTTCATCCTTGTAAATGTAAAAATTTTAATACATAACAAATATTTCCCAAATGTAATACACACAAATCTTTAAGCAATATGACTCCTAAAATGACAACATCCAATGTATCCTTTCCCGTGTACCTTATTGACCTAAGAAAAACATGCTTTAAAACGTCAACATAAAGTTCGTGAATTCACAGGTTTAAGTAATGTATAATGTAGGACCACAAGATTTCAAGTGCGCAATAATGTAACACATACAATATCACAAAATGTAATTACGAATGCACTAAGCTCATGACACTGAAGCTACGACGTGTATGAATTGCAAATTAATGCCAACAATGTGCCTGTGTAGATGTTCAACCCACAACATCCCAAATCCGACATGATATACGTCCATTGGTTCAACCGTTGAACCTAGTGAGCGCTACTCACCCGAACGGGGATGTCAATCCCAAATAGATCTATTTATAATATTCACGCTTACACCAAGTAATTGATAGTTCATGATTCATGGGCATAGTGGGTTATTGCTACTTAGGCAAATTCGTAATTTGTTTAAAAGTGTACTTGCGTCCAAATGTAAAACAATGCATGTTTCTCACCCCAAAAGTTGTAAATCATTGTAATTGTATAAAATAGGGCTATGAACTCACCTTAGTGAATGATTTGATTATATAAATCAAATGCGTGAATCATCACGTAAAGTCTGAATGCAACCTAATTAATTTATAGGTCGTATGAAAATAATGTAATGAATAGATACAACATATAATTTTATATAGTTATATCACCACCTAAAAGTCTTTGTTTAATTAATAACATCGAAACAATTATAAATTTTACTTGTTAAATAAATGTCTAAGTATTTATCTTTGTAAAAATATTATATTTGTCCATCAATTGATTATTTGCTAATAATACTTGATTTAATATTTTTAGTATTTATATAATGATATTACAATAGTTTAATTATTTTATAAAATAATATTTATAAAGTTAAACACACACACACAGACACATACACACACACACACACACACACACATATATATATATATATATATATATATATATATATATATATATGATACGACCATCTTTGTTTCTCTCTATACTTTTCTTCTTATTTTCGTGCTTATCATGGGTAGAGGTTAGCTTATTGTTGTGTTTGGATCTTTTATATTTGGGATAACATGTGGTATCATACGCCAAGGGGTTTTTGGTGATTTTGTTCTTTGTTTTTCACTTGGTTCGAACAACACACAACAAAAAGGGTTTAATTTTATTGAGTTCAAAAACCATAAAGTTGGTAACTTTCTTGTTTATTTACCATTAGTATTAGCTAAAGGTTACAAGAAGAGATCCTAATATCAAAATCTTGATCTTTTATGCTCTTTTTATTCGAAAATAGTTTTGGTCTAAGAATATTGATTTTAAACTTTTTTTGTTAAAAACTATAAAGTTTGTGTTTTTATGGTTCTACTAGTCATAGATAGGTAAAAAGTACAAGAAAAATCGGGTGAAAACGTCAAAAAGTGAGTCTTTTGGTATTTTTTGGTTTTGGGTTTCGAACCTTGTTGGGCGAGTTATACGCAGGCGAATTATACGCTTTTTCTTGGGTGAATTATACACTTTGCTTGGGTGAATTATATGCATTGGTCTAGGCGAATTATATGCAGGCGAATTATACGCAGGCGAGTTATACGCAGGCGAATTATACGCAAGCGAATTATACGCTTTTGCCTGGGAGAATTATACGCTTTTTCCTGGGAGAATTATACGCTTTTGCCTGGGAGAATTATACGCTTTTGCCTGTGAGAATTATACGCTTTTGCCTGGGAGAATTATACACTTTGCCTGGGATAATTATACACTTTGCTTAGGTGAATTATACACTTTGCTTGAGTGAATTATACACTTCTCTTGGGTGAATTAGACACTTCTCTTGCGAGATTTATAACATATCTATTAGGTAATCTATACATCTCCATTAGGTGAATTATATGGTTTTTTCTTTGATTTGTAAAATCCCGTAAAATATTAACTTATTTTCCCAGTTTGATCAAGAATTGTAAAATTACGTGTATTGTCAAATATCAATAACCAAATGCAAACTCAAACATCAAGTGTTCTTCACAATGACACAGTTTCTTCGTGTTCAACTTCTAAAGTTCAAGAGAAGACACAACTTTCAAGATTAGATGGCATGAACAATTCTTAGAGAAGTCAAGTCACAATTCAAGTTTCTCTCAGAAACTTTACAAGATTTTGGTACCATACCTATCTTCAAAAGAACTTTCTCTCAAGACTTGGATTTACTAGAACAACATCTTACTAAAGATATACTTTCTCATACTGATTGCAACACTACTTTGACAAAACTCAAACAAAGTTTGAAAAAGCTTTTCATCAGATTCAAAGTAGCAAGAAGCATAAAACCACAAGATTTAATTCTACAATATCCTTCCAAGATGCAATTATATGTAGACATGAAATTTCATTGAGAAATTAATGCCTTGAGATAATTTTCATCAACAACAGACTCCACAAATTTTGACGCGCAAAAGATGTTTGATGTTAGACACAAGAAGATCAAAATCTAAATACAGTCAAAAATTGAATGTTGATTCATTAAAGTATGAGTTTATTGTCATACAAAACCACTTGTTCTGATAAGAAAGACAGTAATTCAGCAACCTGCATCCAACAAATCAGTAAAGTGAAAGCAGCTTGGGATTCGCTGCAACAAAAAGATTACATGGACGGGGCAATCAAATACAAATGTCAAAAAGCAAAAGAAAGTATGCTACATATTTTCGATCTCTTCAAATCACACCTTCAAGTTCTTTCTAAAGAAGACTTAAAAGGCACTCGCATCGAACATGGATTCAAACGGGCATTCATGTCAGTCTTTGGTCAAGATAATGATACTTTCACGAGTACGATGTTCCTTAATGTAGATCAACTACAAAAGCAACTTGACAAAGATGATTTTCAAGAAGATGGATCCATGGCAGCCTTTTGGGTGATCAACAGACAGTTTCAGAAGTTCATCGATTTGAAGTTTACTTTAGATTATGACAGTCAAATGTCGGACAAGTACTTTGCTGAATACGCTAGAATCGAAGTTAAACAGTTCAGAGGAACATTACTTCAACACAAAAGTAATGTTAAGAAGTTCGTTGCTGAAAGAATACGTCATCAAAGACAGTATGATAGAAGGGTGAATAAAAGACAGATGTAAAGATTCAGAGAGGTAAGATTGGATACTAGAAAAAACATTGATGCTTATTTGGTTATCACAAAAAGCAGTAGAACAGAATCAGAAGTGCAAGATGACAGCAGCAGGCCAGGGAATGATACAGATGCTGATGATGCAGATATCAGACCCATATATGACAAAGAGCCAATGGCTGAGGTACAATTGACTACTGAATGTAATATCTTTGCTACAAGACAACAACATACTGAGCAACCTGAAATCATTAATGAAGGTAGGGACTAGTATACTGAACAATGTCAAGTTAAAAGTCATATGATTGATTCATCACCTAACAACCAGACAATTGAATACTCAAAACAATCTATCGATCTGAAAAATATTTTACTCAAAAGACCGTTGCCCATGTTCAAAAGATTTTCCAAGAATGGAAGCACATTTATTGATCTTGAACTTAAAATTTTCAAAATCAATCTTTAAAATCAGGGCAACGTGGACAAATTTTGGAATGAAACAATAATCAAAGCCAAACTTAAAAAGGAAATTGATGTAACTTGTAACAATGAATCAACGAATTAGAACATAGTAGTGTTAAATTACTAAGGAAATAGACCCTTTGAAAAAAGCATTTACAAAGGATTTGCATCATTCTATTAAAATACTAGATCTAAGACTATAAAAATACAACTTCCTTTGCTTGCAATAATGCTGATATAAAAGCCAGATTTCAGGAAAAGGTCTTGCAATTGAAGCTTTACAAAATTGAACTTAAGAAGTATAAAAGGAAATAGTGTAGATACTACTAAGTTTGCTAAAACATCAGTCTTGGGAAAACCGGTTTTACAATCACTAAGAAACCAATTAGTTGTTAGACAACCGAATGCGTTTAAATCTGAAAGGCCTCAAATGTCAAAACAACGGTTTGCCCCCCAAGTTGATGTGAATAACAATTTGTCAAGACTAGTAAACGTCGGTGGGCGAGGCTCAACAACGATTTGCCTAAGAGATGAGAAATCCTTTTATTTGCAAACCTGATCATATGATTGCATCTAGCGAATCTAGGAATAAATTATTCATAAGAACATGTCAAGATTTTAGTTTTTTTTATTTTTTTTTATTTTTTTTTTTTTTTTTTTTTTTTTTTTTTGTTTTTTTATTTTTTTTTTTTTTTTTTTTTTTTTTTCAAATGACAGTTCATAATCATATCTAGATAAGCTAGAAAAGACACAAGAAAGAGATAGGAACTCAAAACGACTCAAAAGAATTAGGGGTGGGAGGCTAGTGTGATGCCTTCTGCTAGATTTCGAAGCACTGTTGATGGTAGCAAACCAAAACGTAGGAGCACTAATCACTCAACTAGGAGTTTGCTTATATCTAAGAGTAGTTGTGTAATGATAACAGCCGTACCCATAGCAGATCACTCTAAGAATTCTAATTCTTTCTCAGATTCCAAACACTTTGTTTGTTCTACATGTCATAAGTGTGTCTTAAATGTAAATCATGATGCTAGTATAACAAAACTCATGAAGGAAGTGAATTCACGTGTTAAGATTCAATCCCATAAGACCAGAAACAGTAACAAACCCGTAGATCAAAAGAGTCATACTCAGAAACCTGGTGGGCAGATCTTTACAGGACATAGGTTTTCTCCTAATAAGACTTTCATTGTGTATGAGAAAACATCTCCTAGATCTGATCTTAGGTGGAAACCCACAGGTAGAATTTTTAAATCTGTTGGTCTTAGGTGGATTCCTATAGGAAAGTTATTCGACTCTTGCACAAGCAAGGTTGACAGTGAACCCCCACATGGTTCAAATGTAGATATCCCTAATATTCATGAATGCAAACAAACTCTTGATGTAAGTGCATGTACATCAATCAATGTTCAGAAGGAACAAAGTCTTGATTTAAGTGCAGGTACCTTATGTAATGTCAACAAGGAAAATCTCAGAGTATGGTTGCTGAAAAATCTGATATCTCAGAAACCATTGTCAAAGTGGATTCACAGATGATGATACGGAAAAATGACGTTTGAACACAACGGTTCAAGCCTCGCTCCTCAATTTCAACATCAGTTCCTACAGCAGATTTGATAGTCATGACGTCAATGATAGAGTTTGGAAGTCTATTCAGTCCATTGTTCGAAAATACGTTATCGACGAAAATGTTCAATGGATATAATATAAAGTTGTTTCAAAGTCTTCTGATGTTCCTACTGCTGATGCATCCGATAAACGTCAACAACAACCAGATTCAACTTTATCTACTTCAACTCTAGCAACAACTGTCACTGCTGATGAAAACTTCAACTTGTAAATATTTTTATTTTTATCTTTATTTTGATTTATAAATATTTTTGAAAAAGAAAATACAAAAATATAAAACCAACAAAAAGAAATAAAAAATATAAAACCTAGAAAAACAAAATATAAAATCAGAAAATTTCCAAAATACCAAAAAAAATCTTCTCGACATGTCTCTTGGATTCGATAACATTTACGTACCTAGAAATGTCGATTAACATTGACACGGGTGTGTAAATAAAGTTCGAACAAGAGTTCAAACTTTTCAAATCATGTCATTTCTAAAATTTTCTTTATGACTTATGTACATTTCAGTGCATAACTCGGTCCCGAATGTAATAGGAAAGTGTACGCTTCAGTGCGCTTACTCTAAAAATAGAAGAGAAGTCTTCTATCATGTGTTTTTAAAAATCGTTGAACATAATTTTTCAAAAAGAACTTTCAATGTCAAATTGCTTACAATATAATTTGTGGTATCTTTCCATAAAAAGTGGTATTTGTTAAAATTGTGTGTTCAAGACTCCCTTCCTTAAATAAGTTTAAAAAAGTGTGGTACTTACAATGTCATTTTATGTGGATCAATTTTTGAGGGGGGGCTTTTAAAACAAAGTCTTTTAATGTCTTTTGGGTACATCTAATAAAAGTCAATTTTATGTATCAAAAAACATTTTGTGAAATTAAAATATGAAAATTATAATGTCAATTATTAATATACATGTCACTAAGGCATCTCACTCACCGTGCCTTCAACATATTTGTGTGTCATAATCATTTTTCCGGTTGTGATGTCAAGTCTTAAAAAATTAGTGGAATCCCAAATACGTGTTGGAAGAGTATCTAACCAGAAAAATGAATTCATGGCAATATCACGGGATATATTTTTCTTCCATTGAAATTTTCAAGTCCTAAATTTTAAATCAATTGCTATTTCAAATCACCCCTTAAAAAATTGTTTATTATTTAAAATAGGGGAGAAAATGTGATTAAAATATGATATAGAATAATGTGATCTTTAAGAATCTAAGTGCAACTCTTTCCTTCGTGTGCGAAATAATTTCAAATCTCGATGCACATGTGTAGGGGGAGTATTTAAAAGTAACAATGTCAAAAAATGGTTTTATGGTTCGATCTCTATACCCAACAACCAATTAACTCACGACGTCAATGAAATCATAAGGTGGTTAAGGTTAGGTATAAACCTATGGATCCAACACAACTAGAGAGATCTACCCAAGGACAATCCATATTAAAATAGCTATTACCTTAGTTATGATTGTAATAAGAATGAGAATTAAGGGAAGAAATGCACGACTAAGGTGAAACTAACACTAAAGCGTTGAGATAAGAAATTAAGCATATGAAACAATCACAACCTTTATGGTGACGTCATTGGTAAGCTTTGAAGTGGGTTTTCAAAGAATTAATAAGAAGTGTATGGAAAAAGGGTGAAAATAAAGAATCCCGCACAAGCCGTACCTAACACTGTAGCACTATATGAAGAAATGGGGCCCCCCCAAAAAAGGAGTGAGGGGGGAAAAAAAAAAAAGTATTTAATTTATTTTTTATGATTGTTGTTTGTTGTTTTTGTTGTTTGGAGTAATGGAAACAGTGTTGAAAATGAAAATAAATTACCGCATTTGATTTCTCTCAAAAATACTTGTATATTTTTTCAAAGTTAAAAATTTTCAATTGACATCTCACTCCGAGATTGTTAATATTGAATAGGTGGCAGTCTGTTCCAGCCTCCGATTACAAAACCAAAATGTACAAATCGAGTCTAGAGCCAGAAGAGATCATAAAAATAAATCTCATTAGGACACAATGTCAAAATACAAATTGTTATTCATCAATATAACATTTGGTAACAAAGAGTCCTACGCATTATCCTTGAGATCTTGCCAGAACATCCGAGTGATACTTAAGTATTCACAGTGAAGATGGAAATCCTGCTTGAGCCAACATCAAACAAGCTCTTGGTAGGTGACTTGCAAGATTCTATATGAATCGAACTTGTGACAACTGGATATCGATTTGGTCCAGTATGTAAATTGACAACTTAATCAGAAAGATAGTAACTATCTGATTCACTCTTACCGTGTTGTCTGCTTTGAGATGCTCCGGTAACGAGAACGGCTAGTACAGCTATGAAACCATGTCAAGAAGATTCATATGAATTCTATCTGATCACAGGCAGTATTTATATTGATTAAAATGGAACCGTGGTTATTCCAATCATATTTGACGAAGTGACAAAGACACTTCCATCCATATATGTTGTTTATCACTAACCTTTTAAATGCAGATTCAAACGTCGGTGTTGCAACCATGTACCATCGAATTCGGATTCATTACCACATACTCATACTCGAGCTCTAAAAGTCAATCACTTAGCATCAAGAGTGTTGATCCTAAACTTCCTCAAAGATCTTCAAAGTCAAATCAAGAATCGTATTTTGGCGAGATTGTTAGCCTTATGTTCATATAATTAAAACAAGAATGCAATAAGTATGAGTATGTCGGTCAAAAGCACAAGTTGATCAAGGAAGTCAAATCAAGAGGATTCAAGTCAAGGAGATGATGCAAGATGAAAGATCTCAAGAACTTAAAGTCAAAAGATGAAGGCTCAAGATCAAGATCACATAAACGACACCGAAAGAATGTCATCGGTCGTCTTATGCATGAATAAACAAAGCCATTACAAACAAGAAAAGACAAAGACAAGACCAAAGAAGGCAAAGCTCAAACGTCATATCTTCAACATTGGGGAAGATAAAGTCAAATCAAGATAACCTCCATCAAGAACGTCAACGTTGGGGAGATCAAAGAAGACCTCAACATTGGGGGAGATTGTTAGCCTTAATTTTATATAAGTCGAACAAGAATGTTATCGGTCTTATTAGTCGTAATTAGTCTTTTTAAGTAATAGGCCAGTCGGGATTAACGGGCTTGGATTGTAATATAATATTGTCCATGTTTCGGGCTCGAAGCCCAAGATAAGCCAAGCTCGACCCAAGTTAGAAAGCCTATACGCCATTTGATTGGTCAAGGTATAAAATATGACCTCTCCACACATGGAGAGGGGTGTTGGTTAACCATTTCTTACATTTGTAAATGTTGTTATGAAATCATCCCACCACTCTTCTCTTTCCTCTTAATCTAATCTTCCATATTTATTTCCCTCTCTAGTTTCTCTCTCTACTTTTCTTCTTATTTTTGTGCTTATCATGGGTAGATGTTAGCTTATTGTTGTGTTTGGATCTTTTTTATTTGGGATAATAGAGTTACACCACCATCTAATAGTTTTTGTTTAATTTAAAAAGTCAAAACAATATTTAAATTGTACTTGTTTAAATAAATATCTTTTGTATTTGTAAAATAAAATGTTATATTTGCCCAACAATTGATTATTTGTTAATAATACATGATTTAATATTTTTATTGATTATATAATGATATTATATAAATAGTTTAATTTTTTTATAAAAGAATATTTATAAAGTTAAAAACATATATAAATATTATATAAATGATACTACAATATTTCTTAATGTTTTTATAGCCCAAACGGACCCGAAAATACTTGTAAACCACTTTTTATATTTCTAACAGCCTTGTTGTATTTTTATAAAATGCAAAAAACTGTTTATAAAAATTAGTTAGCTTTTGTAATTTCTATTTATCCAAAATCTTTAAAAACTCATAACTTACTCATTTTAACTTTGTTTCGCTTGTTCTTTATATGTATGAAATCGTGACAAGATAAACTATCAAAATAAAATACTCACAGATTGTATAAAAATTTGTGCCAGAACAGTAAACTCAAACTGTTTATAAAACTATTTTTATAACTTTAAATCTTTCAAAACTCATAACTCCTTCGTTATAATTCCGTTTTTAGAGTTCTTTATATGCAAGGTTTCCTATTGAGATGATCTAACATAATAAAATATTTATATATTTTTATCAGATTCAAACAGTATCATTTTTATAAAACTACTTTTATAAAAACACTTTTATATATTTAATTATCGTAATCTTGTAAAGATTCAAACTTTTTGTTAAAACTTTTTCGTTTTTCGAGTTCTTTATATGCATGAAATCCTCATGAAATGTACTATTTAAATATGGTTTGTATATTTTATAAAATTCGAATTTACACATAATGATTAAAACAGTTCGTATATATATTTATAATTTATAAACTAGTTTTATATTACAAGTCCTCTAATTTGTCCAATACACCATCTTGTGTATAATTAAAGTCTTCTACATTATAGTTCTCTATTTAGTCTTTCATTTCATAGGTAAATATCAAGAACATAAAAGAAATAAATCATGATTTCATGTAAACTACTTATAACAAGAAATAAATTATTAACTAGTTTTATAATTTATCCAATACTTGTAATATGTCAAGTTAAGTGTTTTTTCATAGATCTATAATATTTGTAACATCATTTTACCAAATGAACATATATTTACTTATTTATAACTTGATTCTATTTTATAACTTTATAGAATAAATAACTAGGGGTGATTTAACAATATAACACATATGTATGTATGAAAATAATGGAAATAAAAGTGTAGGATTTTTATGATAACCTTGAGTGAAAGATGAATATGATGAACACACTAATCCTATAAACCCCTAACTTAATGTGTATGAACCCTTGCTCCCAAAACAAACCCTAGCTTTCTTCCTTGAAAACTCTAATTTTTATTCTTAGAAAACCCTTGATTTTACTTGTAAAATCACTTGATACACCTTAGATAATAATTCTAACCACAGTTGTATGCTTGTAATCTTTATAAAATCAAAACTATAAATTTATTTAGGGGAAGTATTTGAGCCGTGAGCTAGGAACAAATGGGAGAGAGTTTTGTGATATTTCTAGTTGATAAAGGAAGTAGTGAATGAATACTTGTAATAGGAACCATTTTATACTTGAAATATCTAATAAACCATTTACTCAAAACCATGGTTTTGGAGTTTAGAATGACTAGGAAATGGGAAGAGGTGGTTTTGTAAGAAATTAGCATGTCATTGTGTAAGAGAGTTGCTATGTTGTAAGGATAGTTAGTAAAATGTAAGATAGGTTGCTTATGTAATATTATAACACATGGTTAATTCATTTTGATATCTCTTTTATGTTTTTGTTGAGCTAGAATCGGCCCCATGTATGATGTGGGTGAAAGTTTATAAAATTTCTTGTATTTGGTATAATTGTGGGTATTTGATTGAGTATAGATAGGTAGAATAGTTTACTTGTATGCACAAAGGTTCCAAAATGTGAAACGTAATCATTTACGTAACGTATAAAAATAAAATATAAAATGTTAATTATTATTTTCGTAAAAATGATATAACGTTTGCCTGACACAAACTTTTATTTGTTTGATGCCCGTTTACGTTGAATGTTAATTTTTAGTTTACGCGATTTTACTAAATGATTTAAATTAAAAGTAAATGCGTAAAACCCTAAAAAAATAATGGCAAGATTGAAGTCGTAAAATGACCTGAAATAACGGATTGTTACAGTCTTCCTCCATTAAAAGAGCTTTTTCCTCAAAGCTTTAAGGCGTGGCATTGGATGAAGATGCATGATTGCTGAAGAGGCGCGGATACTTTTTCTTGAATTGATCTTCACGTTCCCATGTGAACTCAGGACCTCTCCTAGAGTTCCATTGAACTTTGATAATTAGGATACGGCTTTGCTTCAACCGTTTGACTTCACGATCCATGATCTCCACTGGTTCTTCAGCGAAGTAAAGCTTATCATCAATATGTATTTCATCCAATGGAATTGCCAACGGCTCGTTGGATAAACACTTCTTTAAATTGGATACATAAAACGTGCTATGAACCCTACTTAGTTGTTGAAGAAGTTCGAGTTTGTAAGCAATGGTTCCCACTTTTTCTAACACCTTGAAAGTTCCATTATATCTCTGGTTCAACTTCCCTCGTCTGCCAAAATAGATAACCTCTTTCCAAGGTGAAACTTTTAACATAACCCTATCTCCAGCTTGAAATTCCAAAGGCTTATACCTCACATCAGCGTAACTCTTTTGTCGATCATGAGCAGCTTGAATTCTGCTTTTGATTTGAATGATTTTCTTGTTGGTTTCGTGAATGATTTCTAGACTGGTGAGCTGAACGTCTCTGACCTCGGCCCAACAAACAGGTGAACGACATTTTTGGCCATAAAGTGCCTCAAATGGTGCGGCTTTGATGCTTGTATGATAATTGTTGTTGTATGAGAACTCAAATAGTGGTAAGTGTCTATCCCAACCCTTCCTAAAAATCTTCAAGAGTTTGGATGATTCTTTCACTTTGCCCATCAGTCTGCGAATGGTAAGCAGTGCTCATATCTAATTGAGTACCCAAGGCCTTTTGGAATGACCTCCAGAAATTTGAGGTAAATCTACCGTCACAGTCACAAATGATTGAGACTGGTATTCCATGTCTCGTGACTACTTCTTTCATGTACAACCTTGTCAATTTCTCCATTGGGTCATTTTCCCTCATCGGCAAAAAGAAAAAAGTGTGCACACTTAGTAAGATGGTCTACAATTACCCAAATGGTATCATAACCACTTAACGTCATTAGGATCTTAGTGATAAAATCCATGGTTATATAATATTACTTCCACTAAGGAATCTCAGGTTGCACCAACAAACCAGATGGTTTTTGGTGTTCAGCTTTGACCTTTAAGCACGTCAAACACTTGCTAATATAGGTGGCAATATCGACTTTCATGTTGGGCCACCAATATAGTTTCTTCATGTCTTGGTACATCTTGTCGGAACCCGAATGAACAGAATATTTTGACTTGTGGGACTCATGCATGATCAAAGTCCTTAGATCACCATAGCATGGCAACCAACTTTTGTTATTCAAACACAGTGTTCTGTCAGCACGCGATTCCAACTTTTCTTTTCTGATCATACCTCCCACATCTTTAGCATCAAAGTTCTCTGGTTTCCTTGCCTCAGTCTGAGCGTTTAAAATTTGCTCAGGAAGATCCAAACCAATAGTCATAACTAAGGCTCAAACTTGTAATGGCTTAATTCATTCTTTTCTGCTTAAAGCGTCAGCCACTGCATTCGCTTTTCCCTGGTGATAACAAATTTTGCAATCGTAATCACTGAGCAATTCCAACCAACGATGTTGCCTCATGTTCAACTCCTTCTGATCAAGTATGTGTTGTAAGCTTTTTTAATTAGTGAACCCGGTACACTTTGTTCCATACAGATAGTGTCTCTAGATCTTTAGAGCGAACACTACTGCTCCTAACTCCAAATCATGAGTCGTGTAATTCTTCTCATGAATCTTCAACTGTCGTGATGCATAGGCAACCACCTTCTCATTCTGCATCAATACAACACCTAATCCTTTATATGAAGCATCGCAATAAACAATAAAGTTCTCAGCTCCTTCAGGTAAAGCCAAGATAGGTGCACTGCACAACTTCTCTTTCAATAGTTAGAAAGATGCTTTTTGTTTGTCACCCCAATCAAACATGACCTTCTTTTAGGTTAGCTTAGTCATTGATTTGGTGATCTTTGAAAATCCCTTAATGAATCTTCGATAATAACCGGCAAGACCTAAAAATGAACGAATCTCTATTGCAGTCTTAGGAGATGCCCAATCTTTAATAGAATCGATCTTGGCGGGATCCATGTGAATGCCCTTACTGTCAATCACGTGACCGAGGAACTGTACCTTGGGAATCCAAAATTCACACTTAGAAAATTTGGCATACAACTCTTCCTTCTTAAGTAACTCTAAGATTAACTTAAGATGTTATTCAGCTCTTGCTTGCTCTTTAAGTAGATCAGGATATCGTCAATAAATACAATCACAAATTTGTCCAAGTATGGCTTGCACACCTGATTCATGAGATCCATAAATATAGCCGATGTGTTAGTCAAACCAAATGGCATAACTTGGAATTCATAATGGCCGTAATGAGTTCTGAATGCGGTTTTCGGGATGTCTTCTTCACGAACTCTCAGTTGATGATAATCCGATCTCAGGTCGATCTTCGAATGACTCTCGAACCATGAAGTTGATTGAATAACTCGTCAATCCTTGGAAGCGGATAACGGTTCTTCACCGTTAGCTTATTTAATTCTCGGTAATCAATGCACATCTGGAATGATCCATCATTCTTCTTGACAAACAAGACCGGAGCTCCTCAAGGTGAGGAACTAGGTCTTATAAAGCCTTTTTCAAAAAGTTCCTGTAGTTGATCTGACAACTCTTTCATCTTGGACGGGGCTAATAAATAAGGCGCCCGTGCTATAGGTGTAGCACCAGGTATCAAATCAATCTGAAATTCCAGTTGTCGGGTTGGTGGGACACCCAGCAAGTCCTCGTGAAATACTTCGGGAAAGTCTCAACAATTGGTACGTCTTCAAGTCTCTTCTCCTCCGACTTGTCTTCAGCCTTCTTTGTGGTAACATGTGCCAAAAAGACATGGCATCCCTTCATCAAATACTTCTGAGTTTTGATGCACGAGATGATGTTTAATCAAGAATCATGCCCGTTGTTGCTTCCGTCACCATGAACAATTAAGATTTCATTCCCAAAAGGAATACGAACGATCTTCTCATCACAGACAATTACGGCATGATACTTTACTAACCAATCCATTCCAATTATGACGTCAAAACTACCAAGTTCTATGGGCATTAAATCAATGTTGAATGGATGATTTAAGAGTTTAAAGTGCAACCCCGTATGATAGTATTAACTCTAATTATTTTTCTGTCGGCTAGTTCGACATCATAATCATGGTCTAGTGTTGTTGGAACGATATCAATTAGGGAACTAAATGAAGTAGACACAAAACTCCTATTGGCACCAGTATCAAATAAGATAGAAGCATGGCGGTTGTTTAGGAGGAAGGTACCTGTAACTACATTGGCATCTAGGTTTTTCCCTGCATTTCCCACTGCATAAGCCCTTGCTATTGCTCCACCGTTCCCAGCTTGGTTTCCACGGTTGTTATTTTTCAACTTAGGGCAATCATTCTTGTAATGCCCCTGAACTCCACATTTAAAACAAATGACAACCCTTTGATTCGCCACAGGGGCTCTTTGGTTGTTAGTAGTAGCAACTGGACTTCTGCAGTCCTGAGCCAGATGGCGAGTCCTCTTATAGTTGGTGCACTTGGGCGCACACTGCCCATCATGATGGTAGTTGCATTTAGGGCGTAGAGGTTTTGATCCTCCATACACTTTCTTCTCCCCAGGCCCAACAGTATAGGCCCTTGCCATATTTTGCCTTTTAAAAGGCTGTTGTTGATTCTAGTTGTTTCTTGAGTTATCATCGAGCTTCCTTTTGTTTTTAGCTTGACGGTCAGCAAAAGTATCAATCTTCTGAACCATTATTTCAATGGCAAACTCAATTGCATCCCGCATTATCTTTGGCTTGGAAGCTGATGTGTTATAATAGCTTTAAATTTATAATTCTAGTTTTATCCGATTTCCAATTAACACACGGGTAAAGTATAAACCCCCGTTTATAGTATAGGTTAAGGGTAAGACCAAGTCGTTCTTCGGGAATGGTTATTCTAAAAAGGTCAATTGTATTACGAAAAGATTTATCTTATAGACTGTCACGATCTAAAGATAAATAATGACATAATTTCAAGATTAAAAAAGCAATGTTTATTCAGGAGACAAGAGTAATGGAGGATTGCTTGAGATGATGATAAATTCATGAAATAAAGTATAATAAAAGGAATGAACGGGTAGCATATTTAGTAGATTTGTTAGGATTAAAAGCCTTCTTAATGCTGCTAGTATTATTGCTGCTCATATCAGAGTTAATGCTGCTTAGTTGTGTTAGTACTGATCAAGAACTACAAAGAAAAAAATGCTAAGTGTTTACTACTGCTAGTACACAGTTAGTACTGCTTTGTAAAGTTACTACTGCTAGAGCATATTAGTGTTGCTCAGATACTTAGAAGAAAAACTTCTAAGTAGTTACTACTGCTAGTATAAAAGTTACTACTTCTAGTATAAAAGTTACTATTGTTAGTACAAAGTTAATGCTGCTGAAGGAGTTAATGCTGCTAGTGAAGAAGTTAGTACTGCTGATGTGATTTATATGAGTTATTTGTGTAAAAGATATGTATAACTTATTTGCTTAAAAGATTTGATATTCTTAAGAAAGTATTATAAGCCGTTTAGGACTCCTTGGTGTATAAAAGGAGGTCCTAGGGCATATATATTTGACATAGTATCAACGTATCAAAAACAAGTCATTCATAGAATTATCATAGCTTCAAGGTCTTTGTAACCCTAATACTTTGAGAGTATTCGTATTATTAATAATATTGGAGCTTTTGTTTGTTGAATTATATGTTCATATAATTATTGTTTCATTAATAGTTCTTCTTAATATTAAAGATTAGATTCCACATAATCTTTAATACATTCAAACAAAGTTTCAATTATAGTTGTGTTAGATTTATCTAATATAACTAATCCTTATACAAGCTTAAGGAATTCGATCTATTGAAGTGGGATCAACAAGACTGTCTATTTAACATAATAAAGAATCCTTTCGGCCTTTAATCTTAGTTATGAAAAATGCTTTAAGATTGGTTCACGATTGGAAATTGTTAATACAAATAATGTCTAAAAAATGTTATTTATATTTTTCGACCTCTCAATGTTTTGATAATAACAAAATGTAAAAACGTTTATGATAAAAATAAACGTTTATAAATTACTAATCATAAAATTATATTTCTAAGATTAATCGCTTAAGGTATGAATAAACAAATTATTAAACATGATTAGTGATCAAGAAAATATTTTTTCTTAAACCTTACATTTCTGCAAAAGTGTTTTTATAAAAATATAAAAAAAATATTTATTAAAAGAAATGTTTTATTAAAACATTAAATTTGAAATTAGATTTTCCCCCCAAAATGGATGGTTCCAAAACAGATAACACCTTCCCTACAAAAAGACAAAAAGAGGAGCGTACTCTACGGCGACCCCCTTATAGACCTGGCAGCCCCCTTATATATTAGGGACCGCCGCCAGCATAACGACTCTTTTTTGTCTTCTATAAATACTGGGCCACCCCATCTGAAAAACAAAACCTCTTACCACGAATTTTCTTAGATCTACTTTTCTCTCTTTTTTCTTTCTTTCTAAAACACATATCTTGATCACTAACATACCTTGATCTTGTTTCAAGTGATTAATTCTTTCTTCCTCCCTTCTTCTTCCAATTAAGTGTAAGAGAAGAACAATCATATTCTTCTACAAACGAATTGTTATCAAGTGATCTCTCTCTTCCTCCCCAAGATCACAAATCTTCATTGTATTTACTTTGTGTTGTTGTGTAAATTGGATTGTGTATAGATCCAATAGTGTAAATTGTGTATTTGTGTGATTTGGATTATGTGCCAATCTAGTGGTATATATATCTTGTGAGTATATAATAATAGCCTTATGATGAATCTAGCTAAGATTAGGACTCGACATCTAGCTTAGTATCGGAAAAAAAAGTAAGCGATGTGTAAACGGTTTTCTCCGCCTAAAGGGAGCTTGTTAACATAGTGAAATCTCGAGTGGAGTGCTTGGGGAGTGGAGTAGGAACGAAGAGGTACTTCGTAGCCGAACCACTATACAACTTGGGTGTCATGTTTGATCGTTTCTTTCTTTCTCTATCTCTCTATATTGTTTATTCTTTACTAAGTTTCATTATTGGTCATTAAAAGTTTAATTGTGATACATATTTGTTTTTGATTGATTGATATACAACTGCGAATCAAATATTTTCTAACTAAGTTTGTAAAAAAAACGGGACAATTAAAGCGTAAGACTATTCAACCCCCCCCCCCCCCTTCTAGTTTCCTACAATTGGTATCCTAGGAGCAAAGGTCACTTAAGAAATTTTAAATGTATTGTATTTTAAAGCTTGGTCGATCTATGGATTCCGACAAATATCTGAAGAAGGGCAAGAGATGCAAAGACGCACCACTTTTTGAGAAGTGATAGTTTTTATTTATTGGAAAAATAGATTCGAGGCATATGTTAAATCAAAAAGTATAAATATGTTGGCATGTTATTACAAATGGGGATTTCAAAAAACCATTATCAAAATTTGGAAACCAACTTGATGAGGTTGTCCCCTTTTAAAAATCATTCAGTTGATCTTAAAATAGAAAGCTTGCAAAAAATAATGATGCCAAAAGGATGATTTATAATGTTTTTGAGATAAAAGAATATGAAAGAATTTTCATGTGTAATACGGCAAAAGAAATTTAGAAAATTTTGTTAATCACCCATCAAGTAATAGCCAAGTCAAAGAAATAAGATTGACCTTTTGTTCAAACAATCAGAACAATTTGGCATTTCCAAAGAACGAACTATAGATAGTGCATTTGCTAGATTTAATACTATTATAACTAGTCTTAAAGCCTTGATGAAGGTTATTCTAGTAGACCTACCACGTAAGGAGTTTCTTATGCTCTACATCCTAAATGGGGAGCAAAGGTCATGGCGATTGAAGAGTCGAAAGACATAACATCGATTATCCATTGATGAGCTTATTGGAAACCTCAAAGTCTATGAGATGATCATCAAGAAAGATTCCGAAATAGTCAAAGCAAAAGTTGAAAGGAAATCTCTTGCTTTAAAGGCTAAGAAAGAATCTAGTGATGAGGTGGGGGGGGAGAGTTTTTCACTTTTGGTAGTGAAGAAGAAGAGTATGCCATGGCGGTAATAGACTTCAAAGTTCTTTAAGAGAAGATGGTAGATTTCGTAAGAAACCTCGGAACGACCAAAAAGACCTTCAAATAAGCCGAGAGACCGACGAAAAATGGCAAAAGTGAAAGGAAGTGCTTTAGATGCGGAGATCCAAATCATCTTATTGGAGAATGTCTAAAGCCATCGGAGACAAGAAACCAAGGAGCATTTTGTTGGAGTTCTTGGAGCGATAGCAGTGAAGAGAAATAAGAAAAGATCCAGACAAGACATTTCTTGTACTCAAGCACCAAAATGAGGTAAGTACCAAATCTCCTACCTTTAGTGATGAAAACTCCATCAATTGATGATTTAGCTCTAGACAACGAATATGATAAATTATGCAAAATGAATTTAAAGATAATCACTAAGAACAAAAGGCTATAAGCTATTAGAAAGAGTCTAGAAAATGAACTTAGAGAATTAAAAGATAAATTGTCCACACTCGAGAAAAACAGGGAGTTGATATTGATGTGCAAAAGTGTCAAACACTTAAAAATTGGAAAATGAAAGCTCAAAGAAGAATCAACAAGAATAAATTAAACAAATTTGAAAAAGAGTACAACATTGCTTGAATGAAATGTTAAATACTCAAAAACCCTCTGTGATAAATTAGGTTTATGGGTTTATTCATTGAAGCATCAACTAGTGGAACTAAGTAAAATAAAATTTTTAAAAGCAAAGAAAAAGGTGTCTCCTGATGGAGGTCCATAAAATAATGGGCGTCCACCTTTAATTTTTCTATTGCTGCCCCAAAATTAAATATGGGACCGCCACCAAAGCAACGTTTGTATCTGAGATAATTGTGTCTTTTCAAAAATCTCTTTTGGGTCCTAGACACAAAAACACATAATTGTAAACAAAGTCAAATGTTCCTGTTTGCTAGTTACAATGAAGTTAAACAGATTCTAATAAGCCATTATCTACTAAACCCGAAGTTGGATTTTTCAAAACTCAATTAGATTAAAAACTCACCTCCTAGAAGAAGTCAATAAATAATTTTTCTCGGTCCTAAAATGCCACAACCAAACAAGAAATTTGGTCGAAATCAAACGCAACTCTCATGGATATCCCGTAACTTGGAACAACTTTCCAACGCTAAAGTATACTTGCCATGGGAAATGGTCTTCCATATCTCACATCCCAACCAATTGCATCAAATGCAAAGGATTATTGGGTCACAACAACTTTGGACACCATAAGATATTAGGACTAAAAAGTGTATTGAGTTAGTTGTCTTTATCTAAATAGCATATGCCTTGGAGTCGACTTGGAGCCCACGAATGGATCAAGGAAAAAAAAAAAAAAATTTAAACAGATGCTCTAAACATATTACGGTAACCGAAAACTCTTCCCATTTACAAGGCATATACAATGGAGGAATGTCATTATGGTAGTAATCTTCTTCCCGTGGTAACATCATTGGTAAAGATACGATTTCTCATGACCCTAAGCTCAAATAGGAAAATGTAAACATTTGATAACTTAAGGATTTAAACTTGATAAGTTATAGGACAAATATGTGATAATAATGTAAAGTAACTTTCTCTGAACATGATAGGAAATCACTAAAGAACGGTAAAGTCATAGAAGAGGTATTAGGAAGAAAGGCTATATGTGATGAAATTAGGAAATAAGCCAAAGGATCAAATTTGTCTAGCAACGATTGATGAGAATTCCACCTTGGCATAGAAGATTAGGTCACGCAAATATGCGTCTCATTCAATCGTTAGCTTCTAAGGAATTAGTTAAAAACTTACCTAAGTTTTAAAGATTAGGATAAATATTTTGTAATGCTGCAAATGGAAAACAAGCTCAAAACGTTAGTTACAAAGCTACGAACAATAGTCCACTGACTAGATGCATTAGAACTTCTCCACATAGATCTTTTTGTCCATTCCGGCCGTAACGAAGTTACGGAGGAGACCCGCTACACCGTAGTCATAGTATATTACTACACTATGTAAACTTAACTAGATTTCTTAAGAATAAAAACCGAAGCTTTCTCTCTATTCGAAATATTTATGTAAAAAATCCAAACCAATTTAGGATGTACAATAATGTCAATAAGATCCGACCACGGTAAGAGAATTTGATAATGAAAGTAACAATATGAGAATTTTGTAATGCAAATGGTATTACTCATAACTCACGCTCCACGCACATCCTCACTCAAATGGGTGGTTGAAAGGAAAAATAGGACACTTCAGGAAAGAGTAAGAACCAGTGAACGAGCAATCGTTACTACAGAAAGGTTTGTGTACGCCGTAGATACTTCAACGATATTCTCAACAACCGAATCCTAATTCAAGCCATTCAAAGAAAAACACTATGTAAATCTTGATAGTAGGAAACCTACTCTTGACAATTTTAAAGTGTTTGGAAGCCAAGGCTTCATTTAAATCACCTGACAAGACTACCTTACCAAGTTGACCTAAAGTCATATGAAGGATTCTTCTAGGTTACTTCCCCAAAAGTAAAGCCTATATTATTCTTAATAAACACACTAGGAAAATCAAAGAATCACTCAACGTGACATTCGATGAAACTCCTCCACCCTCTAAGACATTACCCTTGGTAGATGATGATCTAGATAAAGAAGAAGCTATTAGGGAAATCAAAAAGAAAAACCTAGAAAATTATTGTTTGAGGTAAACATAAGAGATTGACGAATAGTCAAATATTAAGGAATCTAGAAACCATCCTTAGAAAATGTTATAGGAAACCTCAACAAAGAAACCCTTAGATCACAAGCCCAAAACCAAAGTAACATCGAACTGTTTTATCTCAACATATAACCTAAGAATGTAATGAAGCCTAGGAGATAAAAGTTGGATAGGTCGTTATGCAAGAAGAATAAATCAATTCATTTCTAACAACATTCGGGAGCTAAGTTTCGCAACCTAAGAATATGCCCAATTATAGGAACAAAGTGGGTGATTTAGAAATAAGTTAGATGAGAACAATATTATTTCTCGAAATAAGGTTAGGTTAGTTGCTCAAGGCTACAACCAACAATAAGGGCATGTGATTATTGATGAAACTTAGCTATTGCCATCGGGTTCTAGACTAGAATCTATTATGATGTTATTCGCCAATGGACTTGAGCTTATATTTTAAATTATCCAAATGGATAAAAAACGTAGCATTCCTAAAACGTTTTTATCAATGAGGAGGTATACGTGGCACAAAACCTACGTGATTCAATATGATTTTGAAAAACCGGATCAGTTTTATAAACTAAAGAAAGGCTTTATATGGACTAAAACAAGCACACCAAACATGGTATAGATAGATTAAAATCTTTCTTATTAAAACATGAATTACAAAATGGGAATGGTAGATAACACCATTTACTAAGAATAAAAGATCAAATCTCATCATTGTTCAAATATTATGTCGATGACATTAAAAATTACGGACTTCGACTTGGCAACATACAGTGTGATGAATTTGCCAAAATCATGCATGACGAGTTCGGAGATGTAGCATGAGGGTGAACTTAACCTCTTCCTTCTTAGATTACAAATATACAAATGACAGATGGTAATATTCTTAAATCAATCTAAGTAAATTAAATAAATGCTTAAGAAATTTTGTTCTAGTAAAGATTCTAAACCGTAATGAAAACCCCCATGTTTTCTTTCGATCCAAAAACTCAAACTCACGAAAGATAATAGTGTGAGTCGTAGAAGAAATAGTACCTAAGTATCGAAGGCATGATAGGATTTATTATACCTAACGGCAAGTAGGCCCGATATCATGTTTAGTGTCTGGCTATGAAGCCGCTTTCAAGAGCGTCCCAAAACCTCTCACCTTGAAGGCGGTTAAGCGTAATCTTCCGATACATTAAAATATCCACTAACTAAGGGAATACGCACTTAGGACTATGGAATCCCTAAGGGGACCGACATAGAAACCCTAAATAAGCCCCCACTCTGATCATATCAGGAGATTATTTGACCGAAAAAAGCACTATAGATAGCGTACTTTGTGGTACGTTCGTAGCGGATGTTGTGTTTGACATCCCTTGGTTCTCTTACTCCTTGGTTCCTACCGAAGAAAACACAAAACCGCGTCTTGTATCTTTTACTGTTTTCTTGCTATATCCACAACCGTAAAACCAAATATGCTAAGCGCCTAAGAAGACGCCATCCAGACAATGGCATGTCACACAAAGCCACTAAAGAATGAAACATGCAGCCTCCTCAATCTACCTATCAATCTCACGGGGAAACAGTCACATACTTGAATAACTGTTACGACAGTTACGAACTTCGTCCTGAACGTGTACGGATAACTACGGGGACGTTTGCCCATCAAGTGCCGACAAAAACAAAGTCGGCTGGGCGAATATGATATTTGACCTTTTATAGAAGCGGAAAAAAAAAACCCATGCAGGCAAACATTCTCCGGTACCAACACATCGAAATAACGTCAGTCACACCTAGCCCCCAACAACAACCCACCATCACTTTCTTCGGAAAAATGTCCAAAAAGGCCATATCTTCAAAATCAAAAACAATCCAAAAAATTGGTCGTGTCCGTTTGTCGTTACGTCGTGTCGTTGCGTTGTGTCGCCCGTTCTTAGTTCCGTTGTGTCCTTCGAACAAAAATCAAACATCGCCGCGCCCCGTACCATCAAGATCCAACAACATCGCTGCCGACATTTTTTTTGTTTACAAAAAAACACACCCCCTTAACCTTTAAAAAAAAAAACCTTGAATCGTATTAACACTATCATAACTACGTTTCTGGTTTAAGGAATGATGGAAACAACATACCAGTTAAATCATTATAATAAGAGTCAAGTCCCGCTGCTTTAGCTAGATTCTGTTCTTCTCTCTTTTCCTTCTTTCACCTTCTTACTGTCTTAAATTCTAGTCCATGTTTCTATCTATCTAGTTCCTGTTGTCTAAACAACTACTTCTACTCTGTGTCGTGACAAGTGAGTGACAACTTAAAATAACTTCAATACCACCAAATTTAAAAAACTACTAATATCTTCAGATCCGGAGGAACTTTAAAATTAATAAATTTAAAGTAATAAAACAACAACCTTTAATTTCAATTACGCGAAATGTCAAATTAAAAAAAGTCACAAAAAACAAACCCTCTCTTCGCAAATTTTTTTTTGTCAAAAAATCAAGTTTTCAACCAATTCAAACAAAAAACGTAGCTTGATGGAGTGCGGGCTTGATGAAGATGGCGGGGCCCGCGGGTCCCCCCCCCATGAAATAGGCGCGAGTAGGAGTATAGGATGGCGTAGGAGGCTCCAGGCGCCAGGCAGGTAAGGAAGATAGGACGAGAGTGAGTGTAGGTCGTCATATGGAGAGGGAGTGAAAGAGGAGGAGAGGGGAGGCGCCCGAGGGGGGCTGGGCGCCCCAGGGCTGACCCCCGATAGAGGCGAGGGAGAGGAGGTAGATAACAGGCGGGGAGACAGGAGGAGGCAAGGAGGAAGGTAGGGGCGAGGTAGGGGTGAGGGAGAGAGAGAGTCGCGGTATGGAGGGAAGGAGAGGCATAGGCAAGGCTAATAAAAGGTAGAAGGGAGGGATAGAGAGAGAGAGAGGAGGATAGGGGAGAGAGAGTAGTAGGAGGAGTAAAGGGAAGTAGTAGGAGGAGGATAGTCATAAGGAGAGGAGATAAGCAGGGATGCTTGTATATCGTCCGTCTTCTCTCTGCAACGCTTCTTCTTCTGTCCACTTCTTCCATTCTCTATCTTCTGCCTTCTTTCTTCAACTTAACTTGCTTCTTCTTCTAATTCTCCTTTCTGACACTTCGTCTTTTCGACTTCCTTCTTCTCTTATCTTTCTTTTCTGATCTTTACAACTTCTCTTCTACTATTTCTCTTTTTCACGTTGGCTCGTCTTACGTCTTCTTAGAAACGTTCCGTTTCTCTTGGACTGCTCACCCCCCCCAAACATACCAAAAGTGACCGCCCGTGTCTATCTAGGTGCCCCCATCAATAAAACCACAAAAAGAACCCAAACACAAACACCCAAAAACAAAAAAAACACTACCAATAAACACGAACCCACCCCTTTCGTGATGCAATTGACGAAAACGCACAATAACCCCACCCAACAACTCAAATCCAACCATTAAAACAACAAATGAGAGATCAAATAAAACACAACTAAAAATAAATCCTAATAAATCAGCAACGATCATCAATTAGTAATCCTTCATCTATTTGGCTTTTCAATTTTGAGTCTAGGGTTCATCATAACACCAAAAATCAAAATTAGGGATTTTCCATTTTTCTTCAATTAGAACTACTAGGATACAATGTACAACAAATATGCTTCCCGTAGACATAAGATTTGCATACATTGATGAGTTTGTCAAAAAATTGTTTTTTGAATAAAAACCCTAATTATAATTTTTCAAATCACGTCACATTAAGAACACAATAATAATAAAAAAAGTTGTTATGCATTGTAATACAACCTACACAAATGTTTAGCAAACATCAATGCATAATGAATCTCTTGAACAAAATTTCGAGATACATAGATCATATGTATTTGTTCAACTTGTTTTAGATAGAAGCAAAATACACATTAAAGGACGCGTAATGAATGGTTTAACTCTTAGGATTTTATACTAGTCGAGTTAATCGTTACTCACATTTGTTTTGCAAAAAGGCACACAACTTCAGCACTAACTCAAAACATAAAAACAAGATATTAAATGATTAATATATGGGCTTGTTCATGAAACTTCTAGGTAAACAAATGCCATCGAGCTACCGTTTAGATCATCAAAAGAGGGGTCGCAGAACATACATACCCTTAATATCAAATGAGTTTAGTCAACCTTTGCTAAACACAATGGCAAATCTTGAAAAATGATATTTTACAAATCTTAAAAAATAGTATTTTCATGAGGGAAGGGTTGTGAGTCTAAACTTAAAAAATATGAGTCATATTCGTGCTGGGTTTAAGTCAATCGGTTTTGATTGTTTGTTAGACATTTACGAACAAATTATACCTCGCTTTATTCTCGAGTTTTATGCTCAAATCACTTTTACCTATAATTTTGAGGGTCAATTTGTCGTCAACTTTGTCATTCAAAATAAGTCATTCTCCCTCGCTCTTGAGGAATTTGGTCAGATTTTGAAAATCACATTCAAAGGTCAAGCCTTTAACACCGAAATGTGGTCTCTTGACCATTTCTCAGTAAGAGTTTCAAGTAGAGGTCTTTATAAAACCAAACCTCCATCTCCAAGAGTCATTAGGTCTCTTATTCAAGTTCCTCGACAAGGTCAAGAGACTCGTACCAAAAATAAGAAAATGATTATCGTAGGTGAAAATGAAATTTTAACCCGAGAGATTCAAACTAATATAAAACCTTATGTTGATATTATTCGTGAAAACGCCATTTGTCTAGGAGGACATAGGGATCATGTCTTTGCTTGTCTTTGTCACATGCTTTATTGCATTGAGACATCCACTCTACTACAACTAGCATGACTATCATGGGTCAACTTGTATTTGTTGTTTCCACAACCGTAACCTACATTTGAACCTTCGAGATGAAATGAACAT
>BQNB010087430.1:0-27923 GCA_026074375.1 Tanacetum coccineum
TTATCTCGGATAATACCTAAGTCTATTCCTCTGATACTAATACCAAAACACCAGGTAATAACAGATCATCAATTTCATAGCAGTTCACCTTAGATTCACCCATAAAAAAACTATATCTTTATGACTACACTTCCTGTGTCAATCCATACAATGGCCATTCATCCATCATCCACAATAACCAAAGATGAAAATTGACACAGGCATCATCATGCAAGATATAACTCCCATTCACCATGGATGAAGGGGCTATACCCAACTAGCTACATTTCCTAGGCATTGACAAACAATATCAAAATAGTAGCACAACCTCACTATTTCATAAAGAAGCCAAGAGGCTTAGGCATCACTAGCCAGGGAACACACTCCCTCACCCACATCGACGGAGCTAGTAGGAGGGGGGGCTGGAGGGTGCTGGCCCCCCGTAACTAGACGGCCACCCTCACTTTGTAGCGTAAAAGATTTAGATTTGTTAAGTTTTTTCGGAATTTGCCCCAGAAAGTATTCGCTTTCCGGAATGAAGAAGATTGTAGAATTGAAGAAGAAGACCAAGAAATATATTTTATTAATATTAATATAAAAAGAGTAAAGTAAAAAAATGCTTTAGTCACGTGGGGTTGGAAAGAGCAGCTGAACACGGGAGCAGCACATTTTGGAAAAAAAAATGAAATAGCATGAGTGGGGCACATTTTTTGTTCTTTTTATTCATTAGATTACATCAGTTAAGATCAGTGACCTTTAGTTTATGTTAACTTGTTTTATGTTAAAACATAAAAATTTGTAGTTTTGTATCGTGTCACTTAAGGTTTTTTAGTTTTTGAGACTGATTAGAGTGTTGTTTATGTAAATAAGTGAGCTACACATTATTTTGTTCTACACTTAATAAAAAATTATAGGTCTATCGTGAGGTTTTTCTCGTTTTATTTTCGGTTTGATAGAGCCACCAATCCAACCATAGCCGATGGCAAATATCTAATAAACAATAACGTTTTTATCTTCTTTAATTCCTCATCTCCACTACGATTTACGACATCATTTGCCCATTTTGGTCATTTTTCAACTAATCGAGTAATTGTACGTCACTATCGGAAAAATATCATTGAGCTCGTATGTCGAAAATAAATTGGGCTCCCCTTAATACAAATTTCTGGCTTCGTCTCTGACGATGTTTATTGATGACGTATAGTATGAGCACCAAGCTTACTGGGCTTAGTTCATAATATACGTATATGGGCCCAGGCCCAATACAACAAATAGCTGGACTGCTAAGCCTGACAAGGGCCATGCTCCGGATACTTCAAAGACGCACGCGAGTATCTTCTCAACCGCACCCGTGCGCCTCCGCGGACAAACACTGGCTGCGGAAGAACACTCGCGTCCGCAAACACAATTACACGTGGACCTTTACCCGACAAGGGACCCACTCCGGCTACTAACAGTCGCAAGCGAAATACTAGGAAACCCTAGTGTTAGGTTTGCCTATAAATAGGGGTCATTTCACACCCCAAAGAGGTTTATTCTATCCAATCATTAATACACACACATATTCTGACATTCTCTGACAAACATGTGTACTTACTCTCACGTCGGAGATTAATCGCGGGGTCCGCCCTGCGGTAAGGCTAACGGTTTATTCTCATTTGTGCAGATTATCTCTTCATTACTTGGATTAGTACAGGATCTACATTACAGCCCATCCATTGGCCCAGCCCAATAGATGATCTAAACTCATATTCACCCCCATACACAGTTTTTGTACTAACAAGTTGGCGCCATCCGTGGGACCGACATAACTGCGTTCCTTGAAATTACTCACCATGAGCAATCACGAACAACCTACCCCTAGCCATCCCAGGTCTGATGTGCGGAATACGATAGGGAAGGACAAGCAAACCCCCCAGGGCTCCGCGAGAACTACATCCGCTGTGGATCTCGAAGAGTTCTGCGAAAAGCACTATGAGAAACTACTACCAATCATGGCGGATAAGTATGAGTATGAGAAGAGAAAGAAAGAAAAGCCGGAGGAAGTAAAAGCAAGGCTCGACTTTAGCGACGCCCGGAAGAAGAACACTAAGGCACAAGAATCGGCGTATTCTGAGTCTAGAACAATTTCGCCAAAAAGATAGAGACGCTCTCGTAGCCCGCACCACAATCCTAGCGTCTTCACTAGGTTGAGGCGCGAAAGGTCAAGATCGCCACGGCATGAATACAAAAGTAAGGAAAGAAGAGAGAGCATCGTGTTCAAGAAACTCAGAGGCAGAGGACGGAGTGCATCCACGCACTCCGATAGCCGTCAGGAAAGCTCAAGGTTTACTGAAAATTACTCTGAAAGTGAAGACAGTGAAGGTGGACACTGGAAGTCTAAGTCACGAAGGAAAAAAGTTCAGTATCGAAGATGATGATCTCTCCCAACCTTGGGTATGTGCCGAGACTGATCCGTTTACGTCTCGAATCCGTCACTTTGACTTCCCAAAAACACGAATGCCAAGTCATGTGAAAACATACAACGGAAGTGAAGATCCGGAAGATCACTTGAAAATCTTCCAAGCAGCAGCAAAAACGGAGAGGTGGGCCATGCCAACATGGTGTCACATGTTTAATTCCACACTCACCGGAAACGCCCGAGTATGGTTTGACGATCTTCCGCCAGAATCAATAGACAGTTACAATGACTTAAGAGAAGCATTCCTGAAAAACTACCTCCAACAGAAAAAGTGCATCAGAGATCCCATAGTGCTCCACAACATCAAGCAAAGAGACGGAGAGTCCACAGAAGACTTCATACAAAGGTATAAGTCAGAAAGTGGAAATGTTAAAGGAGCACCGGAGTGCATGAGAATCTCCGGATTCGTACACGGAATCACAAATCCTGAGCTCATCAAAAGATTTCACGAGAAAATTCCAAAATACAGTGCAACGAATGATGACAGGTTGCTCGTTTTCCTTCTAGGGACAGAAGCAAGCCTCGAAATCCAAGAAAGGAAGAAAGCTCCTCAGGCTTGGAGACACCAGGAGGGGGTCATAGGCAGTAGGCAGAATTTCAAAAAAGGGGGAGGCTTCCGCAGCCAACATAAGACAGAGAAAAGACCAGACAGGTTTACTCTTCTCACAAAAACCCCGAAGGAGATTCTGGCTCTAGAAAAAGGAAAATTCAAAACCCCACCTCCGATGACAACCCCGGTTGAAAAGCGAAACGCAAACAAGTTTTGCGAATTTCACGGAGAAGTGGGGCATAATACAGATGAATGCAATCATCTAAGGAAGCAAATTGAGGATATGCTCAAAGCCGGGAAACTGTCGCACATAATCCGGGAGCTGAAGCAAAGTAGCGGAAAAGAACAGCCGAAAAAGAAAAGTGAAACCTCCGGAAAAGAGAAGCCTCAGGCAATTTTAATGATTCAGTCACGACAAAAGGCAGTAAGGCAGAAGATAACTCAAAGTTTCTCACCCGACCTCGAAATATCATTCCCGTCCCTGGGGAACGATGAGGGAGCAGAAGGCCCCCTAATAATAGAAGCAGAGGTTGGAGGGCACCAAGTGCACCGAATGTGTATTGACGGAGGGTCATCATTTGAGATACTCTATGAGCACTGCTTTAATCGACTCCGTCCGGAAATAAGAAATCAAATGGTCCCGGCCACAACTTCGCTAGTAGGATTCAGCGGTGAAATAAAATGGCCATTAGGACAAATAACACTTTTGGTGAAAGTTGGGGAGGACGAACATTCAACATCAGCATGGATGGACTTCATGGTGGTAAGATCAACGTCTCTGTTTAATGGAATCATTGGAAGACCGGGGTTGCGGAAAATGAAAGCAGTTCCATCAACAACGCACGGAATGATAAAGTTCCCGGTTGTGGGAGGAACACTTACGCTAATAAGCAGTAAAATCATTCCCATTGAATGTGCGATGATCTCTGGACCAGAAGACCAACCCCCTCCGGTGAACAAAGTAAAAGAGGAAAGGATTAAAGTGGCAGTCAATCCGGAACATCCGGAACAGACAGTAATGATTGGTTCTGACCTCACGGAAAAAACCAGAAGTAAGCTGTGCAACCTACTTCAGCGGAGTTTGGATATATTCGCTTGGACTCCAACGGATATGACGGGCGTCCCAAGACAGATAGCGGAACATAAGTTAAATGTACGGAAAGGTTGTCAGCCGGTTAGGCAAAAGAAAAGAGGCCAAGCCGCAGAAAGGAACGTAGCAATAAATGATGAGGTTAGTAAGCTTGTGACAGCTGGGATAATGAGAGAAGTTCATTATCACGATTGGCTCTCCAACCCGGTGATGGTAAAGAAGAGTGACAACAGTTGGAGAATGTGTGTTGATTTTAAAGACCTCAATAAAGCATGTCCCAAGGACGGTTACCCTCTGCCGGAAATAGACTGGAAGGTTGAATCCTTGTGTGGATTCCCCTTCAAATGCTTCCTGGACGCATACAAGGGGTATCACCAAATACAAATGGCAGAGGAAGATGAGGAAAAGACCGCGTTCATTACAAATCAAGGCATTTTTTGCTACACAAAAATGCCTTTCGGTCTAAGGAACGCCGGTGCAACTTATCAGCGGCTAGTGGACAAAACATTCCACGGACAGATCGGTAGAAACCTCGAGGTATACGTAGATGATTTGGTCATAAAAAGCCGCACGGAGGATGAAGTTGTCCGCGACATAGAAGAAACATTTAAGACACTCAGAAAAATCAACATGAAATTGAACCCAAAAAAGTGCACCTTTGGAGTTGAGGAAGGAATGTTCTTAGGATACCAGGTCAATACTAAAGGAATTAAGATTTGCCCAGACAAGGTAGATGCCGTATTAAGCCTTCAATCACCAAAATGCTTGAAAGACGTGCAGAAGTTAAATGGAAAATTGGCAAGCTTAAACAGGTTCTTAGCAAAGTCAGCGGAGAAATCATTACCATTTTTCAAAACTTTGAAAAAATGCACAAAGAAGAGTGACTTTCTATGGACTAGTTATATTCATGTGTACAAGTTCATTTCTTAACCATTTCTCACCAAAGAAAAACACACACTATTCTTTCTTTCTTTTCCATCTCTTTGCCAAACCAAATCTCACACTCCAACTTCACTTTGTTTTTTATTTTGATCATCGCACCTTGAAGAATATATTGTCGTGTTGATGGTTAGTTCATTCCGGGTAATTTGTAAAACTTCGTTTTGGGTTGTTCGTTTATTTCTATCCACTTTCGTCGTGTTTCTTTGTAAGTCATTTTTATTTTTATAAATAAGTTGTACTTTTGCATTCGTATGATCATCCTGAACAAGGTATACAAAGCGGATCGTTGTGAAAATCATTATCTAGTTTCTATAAAACTACAAGTCTCAAAGTTTAATATTTTTTCTTTATAAATGGAAGAAAAGAAAAAGTAGTTGTACTTTTGCATTTAGTAAAGAGTTCATTTATGACTAGGTTGTTTGATATATATATTGCTATTTGCTACGGCTATATGTTGACTTAAAGATTTATCGTATGGTTTAGTTTAAATTCGTTGGCGAAAGATTAAGTAATGGTTGGATTTGTTGTAAGCATTATAGTGAATGTCGAAGAGGTTTTAGGTTTAGATAGGACTTGTTGCAATATTTGAGGCTGTTGTCGAAAAAAATATATCGGACTATACCCTCTCCGCCCCCCCCCCCCCCGAGTCAATAAAAGATGCACTTTGTAAAATAGATAGTTTCACGAGTCACGAGGTCGATAAAAAAAATGAAAGTCTATATTTCTTAGAAAGTCATGCCGAAAATTTCGTAAAGCTTTTATAAAGAGCAAAGATATACTTTTATTATCAACTTATGATAAAATTAGAAAAACGTAGTGTCGAAGTTTGGTCAACATTTTTAGTTATCGAGTCAACGTTTGATGTGTCGGTGACACTAAAAGGACAAAATACACTAACAAGAAGAAATGTACTAAAAGACGAAATACACTAAAAGGACGCTAAATACACTATGAGACAAAAATACACTAAGAGACGAAATTCACTAAAAGGACAAAATACACTAAGAGGAGGGAACATTCACTAAAAGGGGGAAAACTCGGGGGGGGAAAAAATTACACTTAAAAGACGAAATACAATAAAAGATAAAATACACTAAAAAAGACAAAATATTTTTATAAGATGTTTTGAAGTGTCGAGGACTTGTCAAAACTTACTAATTCGAAAGTTCGTTTTAAAAAGGGGATTACACCGTGTACTACTCGTGCTTTTGATAACAGTTCTTGCTGTTAAGCGTTATTCGCTTGAACATCATCTTAAACGACGACTAATGATAGGTTTGTCGCTCGCTAGAACCGTGAGATTCATTTTCACTCGATTGATTCCTTTTGATCCACTACCCGTATAAGGTGAGTTCATAGCCTCACTCTTTTACTCGTTTTGAATAAATGTTTTATAACATGGGGTGAGAAACATTGCTTGTTTTTAAAAAAATGGACACAAGTATTTACGTGAGATTCTGATTTCCCAGTTTACGTGTTGCCTAAGTAGCTGGTTAGACTACTACTGCCCGAACTATCATGATACTGTCATCTCTTGACTGGAGGGACCGTCGAGAGTTCATTGCGCGAATGAATAAATAGTATATTGGGACTAATTATCCCTATCCAGGGAGTTAGCGCTCATTACCCATGGGGCGCCGGATAAACGGATTCTGTCTTGTTCTCGTACTGGTTAGTTGTCTTTGGGGACACGGAAGGGCACACAAATACTTATAGCAATGTACATGCTAACAATGCGTAATTAGCTTTCAGTTTGTCATGAGCTTAGAGAACGTAATATACTTTTTATGTGAAGTTGTATCTATTATAACTTGTCACAATAGTTTTGACGCTCTCGCTTGCGCCACTGTACTCTCTGTGTTTGAATAACTCCTTGTGAATTCACGCAATTTTATGTTGACGTTTTAAGCATGTTTTTCTCAGGGGTTAGCTCGCTCGCGCTCTTTAATCCTCGTTGACGCGAGCTACTTATGTGGAGTCTGTTTTGCTTCGCTTACCGGTTTTTTACTAGATTTTATTATGTCTTGTATAATACCGTTGTTGAACTTATTTAAGCTTCCGCATTTTAACTTTTGAATCTTTTAAATTTGATCGATGTAAAACTTATTTGTTTATTTTCATCTATGAACGGTTGATGTTTATTTTTCAAACGTGTACACCTTAGAGGTCGTTCTTTATGCTTTGTACTTGAGTATGCTCAATATAAAGTCACGCCTTATCCGGACAGTATTCATCAGGGCCCGTCTAGGGGTTGTGACAGTTTGGTATCAAGAGCCAAGGTTATAGAGAACCATGTAGTATAATACTAGGTCATGGACTATAACCAAGTAATGTGATCCTACTTGATTATGTGCCTTAGTGATCTTACATATAGTATACATAAACGCTAAGTGCTATGTAAATAATATATACGTTATTAAATACTAAGTATATCTAATATTTCTAAGAGTTTCTTGTGTGTTATCCTATCATGGACGTACTCGATGACTCATTCATTCATTCATTTGCATTATCCAGTTAACCATTCACCATTCATATTTTTGCATCATGTATGGTGATATAAAGATGATTTATATGAACTTTTGCTTGTGCGGGTTATGGTATTATTGTTATCTCTATTTCTTCGGATTCATCAGAGGATAACGTGGGGACCAATGCTGGACGAGTGGATCTTATTCGGCTACTATACCCTACACCTATTCCTGACACCACTCACCAGTGAGTACTCCACCTGCTTCTCAGTCATGAACACACCAGTGTATACCCACAAAGAACACTCTATCATAGCACCATACCATACACCATCCCCGGATTATACACCAGCATCTCCTGACTACTCACCTACATCTGATTCAGAGTCTGATCTATCTGAGGATCCATCGTCAGACCATATACCACCATTACCAGATCTATACTTATAGAGATTTATGCATCGGAGACCCCCACCTAACGACAAATGATACCACCCCCCCCCCCCATATATCTCCTATCAATCACTACCCATTGATACACCTTTCAATGAGATTACCGTTCTACCCCAGAAGATCATATATATACCTCATCCGTCGAGTTATGCTTCTAAGACACCTGGGACAGCCTATTCCTCATGGTCGACAGTACCGCTACCATCTTAATGGCCGTTTAACATAATGACCGCAATAGAACGAGGGTTAGACCGTTACCCACTCATCGTCTTGCTGTGAGACATTTTGCCGATCATTCTTCTTCAGATTTATCATCAGTGGCATCATCAGATTTTCATTTAGATGCTTCATCTAATCCTTCTTCGAGACACCCATTGTCAGATCATTCTTCACCAGATTTACCGGGTACTTCTGCGGGTCCATCTCGCAAGAGGACGTAGGTCCTCACTGATATTTGTACCTGCATTATCACCCCATGTATCCGGAGCTTTATCTCAGTTGTGCTGTTTATACCTTCGCTAAGAGGCGTTAAGGATCTAGTTATTTGGCAGATGTAGAGGTTGATCCTAGAGAGATTAATTTGAGGGATGGTGCTATTGTCAGGGTTAGTAATGAGCCTCATTTAGGGCAGGATAGTGATCCAGAGATCCAGGCAGAGATTGACGAGTGTTTTTTGCTTCGCAGATGCTTTAGGGATAGAGGATTGATGCTAGAGTTTGATATTGATCCAGAGATTCAGGCGGAGATTGACGAGTGTATTGCTTACGCAGATGCTCTTAGGGATAGAGGGATTGATGTTGGAGTTGTAGTTGAGGTTGTTGATCGAGATGAGACAGAGATGGGTGTGAGAGCCTCGGTTGAGGTCAGAGTTGAGAGGGTTACGCATCCTGCGATGCTAGATGATATTCTTGAGCCTGCTCAGGAGGGAGCAGTAGAGGTTACGTATGAGACATTGGGAGATTTGGTTTAGAGGTTCCATGATCACACTCAGGCTATCCCAGTCCATCGTATACAGGCTATTGAGGGAGTTCAGAGAGAGCAGGGACATAGGATTGTTGGGGTTGAGTCGGTTGTCACTACTTTGACTGAGAGGGTTGCTGAGTTGGAGAGGGATAACAGGAGGCTTAGAGGCACCGTGAGTGTTGAGAGTCAGAGAGTTGACCGACTCCAGCGTAGCATGTCACGTATGCAGAGAGAGTTGAGGCAGATGCGACGACTTTGATTTTATGACTGAGTGAGGGTCGGCAGACTCAAGGTGTGTGCTAGGAAGCACATGGGCTATCGTCCTTAGATGTGTTCATTAGTGTTATCGATCAGTAGCGTCTAGTAGCGACCGTATTGTTAGAAACTCGTATTTTCTGTATTTTTAAACTAATGTGATGTAATCACTAATGTTCGAGGATATGAAATTGGTATTTATCTATGATATGATGTCATGATTTGATTAACTTATGCTCTTGCGACATGCATTATGGGATTTCCGTGAATATATTTTGATCGTGTATTTTCTATGTGATTAACCATAAATTTTATTTAATACCGTTAGTGATCTCGCATCACCTAGAAATCTCATCGAGTGTTATGTTGATATGTTGTAGGAAGATGCCTAACACCCGATCTGGAGCGTCCATGACTCATGAGGAGGTTGAAGAATTGGTTACCCGCCGAGTAGCTGAAGAGATGGAGGCTCGTGAAGCCGCAAGGACCCTTGAACCCCTGAATGAGAATGGGGATGAACAAGAAGGCGAGAACGGAGGAAATGGAAATGGAAATGGAGGGAATGGAGAAAACGGAAATGGAAATAGAAATGGAAATCATGGTATGAACTATGGAGGTTTCATGCCAGTGGCTAGAGAGTGCACTTTCCAAGACTTCTTGAAGTGCAAGCCACATAATTTCTCAGGAACTGAAGGCGTTGTCGGATTGACCCGCTGGTTTGAGAAGATGGAGACTGTGTTCAATATCAGTAATTGTCCACCGAAGTATCAAGTGAAATATGCTACATGCACACTGCAGGACAGTGCTTTGACTTGGTGGAACTCTCATAAGAGAACAATTGGTGTTGATGCTGCATATGCCATGAACTGGGCTGGACTTATGAGGTTGATGACAGAAGTGTACTGCCCGAGGAATGAAATCCAGAAGATGGAGACTGAATTGTGGAATCTGACCGTGAAAGGAAACGACTTGACTGCTTACACTCAAAGGTTTCAGGAGTTGATTTTGTTGTGTACTAGAATGGTCCCTGATGAAGAAGACAGAGTGGAAAGGTTTATTGGAGGTTTACCGGACAACATTCAAGGGAATGTGATTGCTGCGAATCCAGCCAGACTCCAAGATGCTATACGCATTGCTAACCAATTGATGGACAAGAAGGTCCAGGGTTATGCTGTAAGGAGTGCTGAGAATAAGAGGAGGATGGAAAGTAACCTAAGGGATAACCATGGACAGTAACCGCCGTTCAAGAGGCAAAATATTAGTGGACAGGATGTGGCCAGAGCTTATACGACTGGGAACAACGAAAGAACGGGATATGCTGGGCCACTACCCTACTGCAACAAGTGCAGGTTTCACTATGAAGGGTTGTGTAATATGAGGTGTGGAAACTGTAAGAAGGTTGGACATCAGACTAGGGATTGTAGGGCTGCTATTGCTCCAAACACTCTCAGATGGGACTGTTAGTTGGAAATCAAGTCAGGGTATTATTGTATGACCGTGTGGAAGACCAAGACATTTAAGGAGGATTATCCTTAAGTTGAGGAATCAGTACCGTATGTGAAAACCAGACAAGAAACAAGAATGGAAACAACGGACTGGAAACCAGATCATGGAGGTAACGAATCCACGGCGAGCGAGGGAGAGCTTGACACAATGGTAGTGAGGAACAAACCTGATTCCAAGCGTTGTCACAGGGTAACGTTTCCTTCTCATAAATAACTGTTATGCTTCTATGTTATTCGATTCGGGTGCCGATAGAAGTTTTGTGTCGACTACCTTTAGTGCTTTGCTTGATGTTACACCAACCACTTTAGACACTAGTTATGCCGTAGAACTTGCCGATGGAAGAATTTCAGAAACAAATATTGTTCTTAGAGGTTACACGTTAGGATTATTAGGTCATCTGTTCGACATAGACCTAATGCCCGTAGAGCTTGGTAGTTTTAACATCATCATTGGTATGGATTGGTTGGCGAAATACCACGCGTTGATTGTTTGTGACGAGAAGGTTGTTCGTATTCCTTATGGAAATGAGGTGTTGATAATCCGAGGTGATAATTGCGACAACGGAAGTAAGTTGAATATCATATCATGCACGAAGACCCAAAAGTATATTGAGAAGGATGTCAAGTTTATCTGGCACAAGTTACGTCCAAGAAAGCTGAGGATAAGTCGGAGGAGAGGCGACTTGAGGACGTACCGATCGTACGAGAATTTTTGGAAGTCTTTCCAAAAGACTTGCTTGGATTACAGCCTGCTCGACAAGTTGAATTTCAAATCGACTTAGTCCTTGGTGCTGCACATGTAGCACGAGCACCGTATCGATTAACAACAGCTGAAATGCAAGAGTTGTCTACTCAGTTGCAAGAACTTTCTGATAGAGGATTTATAAGGCCGAGTTCCTCACCTTGGGGAGCACCAGTCTTGTTTGTCAAGAAGAAAGATGGTTCTTTTCGGATGTATATCGACTATCATGAACTGAACAAGCTTATGTGAGAACATAACTTCTGAGGATCGACGATTTGTTTGATCAATTGCAAGGGTCAAGAGTCTACTCTAAGATCGACCTGAGATCTGGTTATCATCAACTCAGAGTTCGTGAGGAACACATTTCAAAGACAACATTTAGGACTCGCTATGGTCACTACGAGTTCCAAGTAATGCCGTTTGGTTTGACTAACGCACCGGCAGTTTTAATGGACTTGATGAATAGGGTGTGCAAACCATATCTGGATAGATTCGTGATTGTATTCATCGATGATATTTTGATCTACTCCAAAAATGCAGAGATAGGAGCCCATGAAGGGGACATCTAAGTTGAGCTGAATTTATTGAAGAAGGAAGAGTTGTACGCCAAGTTCTCAAAGTGTGAGTTTTGGCTGTCGAAGGTACAGTTTCTTGGTCACGTGATTGATAGTGAAGGCATTCACGTTGATCCCGTAAAGATTAAGGCAATCAAGGATTGGACGTCGCCCAAGACACCCACCGAGATTCGTTAATTTCTAGGTTTGGCCGGTTACTACCGACGATTTATCGAAGGCTTTTCAAAAATTGCTAGACCTATGACGAAACTGACTCAGAAGAGCTGCTGGTGAGTATTTGAATGGGGTAAAGGGGCCCCCAAAAGGGTGGGGGTAAAAAAAAGTGCATTTCAGTTTACGTTTGTTGAAGCAAATTGTGTATGGGCTCTCCAATTTTGGCTTTACCAGAGGGAAGTGAGAACTTCGTAGTATATTGCGATGCTTCGCATAAAGGGTTGGGCGCAGTTTTGATGCAGAGAGAGAAGGTCATAGCTTACGCATCCCGCTAACTTAAGGTTTACGAGAAGAACTATACCACACATGACCTAGAGCTTGGTGCAGTAGTGTTTGCCCTGAAAATGTGGAGACATTATTTGTACGGTACCAAGTGCGTTGTGTTCACTGATCATAAGAGTTTGCAACACATTCTCGACCAGAAGGAGCTGAATACGAGGCAAAGACGTTGGTTAGAATTGCTAAGCGACTACGATTATGAGATTCGATATCATCCAGGAAAGGCGAACGTGGTGGCTGATGCCCTGAGTCGAAAGGAAAGAAGCAAGCCACTACGAGTTCGAGCCTTGGTTATGACTATCGGGTTAAATCTTCCTAAGCAGATTTTGAGTGCTCAATCGGAAGCCAAAAAGGAAGAGAACTTCATCAACGAAGATTTGCGTGGCATGATTAACAAGTTAGAACCTCGCGCTGACGGAACGTTATGCTTAAACAATCAAAGTTGGATTCCATGTCTTGGTGATTTGAGGGCCTTGATTATGCACGAGTCGCATAAGTCGAAGTATTCCATCCACCCTGGATCGGATAAGATGTATCAGAACTTGAAGAAGTTATATTGGTGGCCCAACATGAAAGCTGAAATTGCCACTTATGTCAGCAAGTGTTTAACATGTGCAAAGGTTAAGATAGAATATCAGAAACCATCTGGTTTGTTGGTTCAACCAGAGATCCCCATGGAAATGAATTGAGAAACATAAACAATGGACTTTGTGACTAAACATGCCTAAGGACAGCGGACTAATCCTGGGCAAGACACGATTTGGGTAATCGTTGATCGTCTCACTAAATCTGCCCATTTCTTGCCTATGAGAGAAGATGACACGTTAGAAAAATTAACGAGACAGTACTTAAAGGAAGTAGTCACAAAGCATGGAGTACCGGTTTCGATCATCTCTGATCGCGATGGAAAATTTACTTCACATTTTTGGAAGTCTCTACATAAAGCATTAGGTACTCGATTGGATATGATGGTACACCTACCAATCCAGTGACGATGGTCAGAGTGAAGAGACCATTCAAACGTTTAGAGGGTATGTTACGTGCCTGTGTACTCGAATTTGGAAACAGGTTGGGATAAACACTTACCTGTTGGTAGAAAGAATTTTCATATTATAAGACACGTTACCATACCAAACATTAAGGCTACTCGTTTGAGGGTTGTATAGGCGCAATAGTGATCGAGCACCCATTGCTGGCTGAAGTTGGGGACAGTCAGCTCACTGGCCCAGAGATCATCCACGAGACAACCGAGAGAATAGTTCAAATCAAGAGCCATATCCAAGCCGCCCATGATCGTCAAAAGAGCTATGCCGATGTAAGAGGAAAACCTCTTGAGTTTCAAGTAGGAGATAAGGTCATGTTGAAAGTCTCTCCTTGTAAAGGAGTAATACGTTTCGGCAAACGGGGAAAGCTGAACCCTCGTTATATTGGACCTTTTAAGATCATTGCCAAAGTAGGAACCGTTGCCTATCGTCTAGAACTTCCAGAGAAGTTGAGTAGAGTTCATAGTATGTTTCACGTCTCAAAGTTGAAGAAATGCATGGCTGATGAACCACTTGCTATACCGTTGGATGAAATCCAAGTGGACGACAAATTGAATTTCATTGAAGAACCTGTCGAGATTATGGACCGTGAGGTCAAGCGTCTGAAGCCGAGTCGTATTCCGATTGTCAAAGTGCGCTGGAACTCCAAGAGAGGTCCTGAGTTCACCTTGGAGCGTGAAGACCAAATGCAAAAGAAATACCCGCACCTTTTCACCAACTCTGCACCCGCCGCAGAGGTTGCGTCCTAAGCTTTGAGGACAAAGCTTCTTTAACGGGGAAAGAATGTGACAAACCGAGAATTTCTGTTCAATAAAGTAGCCGTTTCCGTGTAGAAATTTGAATTTTTATAAGTTTCGTTTAGCTTTACCGTTTAACCGGGAAGTTATTTAGTTATTATCTGAGAATCGTCGCAGGCGTTCTAGTAATAGGATGCGAACCGGTATACGTCCAAACGTTGTAGTATTTTGGCAATAGCCACGTTTTTATGTTTTAAGGCAATGTTTAAAATTTCGTAATTTTTTGTGATGCCGTTACTCGTTTCGTTATTTACGTGTTCCGTGGAATTTAACTATACTTTGTTATGTATGCAAGACCTTTGGAAATTAATTCATATCTAGCACTAGTTCCCTAGAAAGTTGGAGGTCACTTTTGGTCCCCCCTGGTCTCATTTCCAACCGGTTATGTATGTATACATACATAGGATTCAAAATTTGAAATGAAATGCCTAGACAAGCTTGCATGGTTTATGGAAATAGGACTAGTACTAGCAACATTGTGATTTGAGGATCATTTTGGTCCCCTTTGGCTGTCTTGTCTCATTTTCGGTACACACTCCACACTATTAGTGTGTGATAGTTAACAGTGGGTTATATATTCCTCTTATATTCATTTGTTCATTTATAAGACACACACATACTTGCATCTGAGTTTTTCTCTTCTCCTTTGTTCCCAACCACGGAAAAAAACAACAAACCCATATATACAAAATCCTTATATTTTTTCATCTTTGATCAAAAAACACTTGAAGATTTATTTGAAGGTTTGATCATTTTATCATCGCGGGTATTTGTTAAATAACCATTTGGGTGTGGTTCTCTTGTTTCTATTCATTTTCGTCGTGTTTCTTTGTAGTCATCTTACTTTTTCATAAATAAGTTGTTTACTTTGCATTCGTTATTGATCTTTCCGATCAAGGTGTACAAAGGGATCGTTGTGAAAATCTTTATCTAGTTTTCTATAAAATCTACAAGTCTCAAAGTTTATATTTTTGTTTATAAAAATAGAAGAACATAAAAAGTTAGTTGAACTTTTTAGTGCATAAAGTTCGTTGGACTATTTTGATTTATATTATTGTTTATTCACTACGGCATATATGTTTTTTTTAGATTTATCGTATATTAAGTTTAAATATTGTTGGCAAAGAGATTAAGTTAGACGGCTTGGATTTGTAGTAAGGCGTAAGTTGAACTGTCGAAGAGGTTTAGGGTTTAGAAGATTTGTGTGCGATATTGAGGTTGTTGTCAATAATATAGCATCGGGTATTCTGTTCGAGTCCTATAAAAGATTTTCTTTTGGAAAAATCTCAGGTGTTTTCACGTGTCGAGGTTGATAAAAATGGAAAGTCGATATTTTTAGAAAGGTCATGCCGAAATTTCGTAAACTTTATAAAAGCGTCGAAAATATACTTTTATTATCAAACTTATGATAAAATGTAGAAAAACATAAGTGTCGAGTTTAGGTCAACATTTTTAGTCATTGAGTCAACATTGATGTGTCGGGACACTAAAAGACGAAATGCACTAAAAGACGAAATACACTAAAAGACGAAATACACTAAAGGACGAAATGCACTAAAAGATGAAATACACTAAAAGATGAAATACACTAAAAGACGAAATACACTAAAAGACAAAATACACTAAAAGATGAAATACACTAAAAGACGAAATACACTAAAAGACGAAATGTTTTTAAAGATGTTTTAAAACGTCGAGACTTGTCAAAACTTATAACTTTCGAAAGTACGTTTTAAAAAGGGATACGCCGTGTCTACTCGTGCTCGGATGATTAGTTCTTGTGTTAAGCATTATTCGTTGTACATCATTCTTAAACGACGACTATATGATAGGTTGTCGCTAGAACCGTGAGATTCATTTTCACTTGATTGATTCCTTTTGATCCACTACCCGTATAAGGTGAGTTCATAGCCCCACTCTTTTACTCGTTTTGACTAAATGTTTTATAACTTGGGGTGAGAAACATTGCTTGCTTTTAAAACTGGACACAAGTACTTTGCGTGAGATTTTCCCTGTTTACGTGTTGCCTAAGTAGCGTTTAGACCACTACGGCCCCTCTTATAATTGCTCGGTCAATCTTTGGACTGGAGATGGTCGAGGGGATGCTGCGGAGTGTTATAAATTAGATCTATTGGGACTATTTATCCCGATCCGGCAGTGAGTAGCGCTCTAATCCCACGGGGCTTTTTTTTTTTCCCGATAAAACGGTTAGTATCCATGTCGAACTTAAGAGGTAGTCTTGGTCAGTTACTCGGGGCTTGTGTAACCTGCATTTTACTATGCTATAAACTGTAATTAGCTTCCGGTTGTCATAGAGCCTTTGCGCACGTAAATATCCTTTTTATGTGACGTTGTATGATGTTATAACGTGTCGCATATGTTTTTGAGTATTCTTGTGGTCCACTATAATAACGTTTGGACTTAACCTATGAATTCACTCAATTTTATTGTTGGGAACGTTTTAAGCAGGGTTTTTTTCAGGTGCTTAGCATAGATGTGTTCTGAGTTGACTTTCAGGTGAAGTCTATTTGTGTTACCTCGGGTTACCGAGATGTATCTGATGTCTTTAATACGTTGTTGAATTTTGTGGATTTATGGCTTCCGCTTTTTTAGAAACTTGTGAATCTCTTTTAGAAATCTAATCGATGTAAAACTATATTATTATTATTTTAAATACTTTAGAACGGTGTTTTTTTTTTTGAAAACGTACCCTTAGAGGTCGTTCTTTATGCTTGTACTTGGATGCTCAATAAAGTTCACCTCTCCTGGACAACGTATTCCGTCCCTGGACAGTCTTAAATTCTGGGGGTTATGTGACCATTCTATTCCGTTGCTCTTGTACCAAGATCATATAAGCACCCCCATTTTTGGACTTATAACAGCGAAGCTAATCTGGGGGTAGTATTTCTTCCCCCCCCCCACTTGTACAACAGTCACTCAATCATAGAAAAACGATCTCGATAGAGACGTTTTAAGTTAAGTTATTCATTTTATTTCATCAGAGTTTTTACAAACAGATGGTCCCAAATCTCTTGAAAACAGTAAAGTTTGGAATGATATAATCAGTTTAGCCATCTTCAAGTCGTGCCACTCGTGCCATAAACTTGTTCAGTTAGCCTGAGATTAACATGCTAAAAAAGGTCACACAATGGTTAGTGGTAATTCATAGGTTTATAAAATAATAATGTGAATACAAGTCATATAAGTGTAGGTTACGTTGTTATAACCCATAGTGTAATAATTGAAAATGAGTTATAATTTTTAGGAAAACTGTATTATTGCGACCTAAGCTCATGTCCTCAAACTGACTAGTGTTTTTATATCATGTACACCCCCCACTATTACAATATAGCAGCGAAAAGCTAATCTGGGGTATTACTTCATGAAACAACAATCATAATCATAGGAAAACGACCCAAAGAGAGTTTGTTCATAAGATACGTTATCATTCATTTCAAATCAGGAGGTTTTAGACAAAGGAGACGGGTCCCAAACATTAGTTCCAAACAATGTGAAATGATGAGACAAGTTTTAGCCATCTTCGAGTTCCATGCCACTCCGTGTCGTATAATTGCTCAAAACCTGAGATAAACATGCTTAAAAAAGTCACACAAAGGTTGAGGTGAAATTATAAGTTTTGATAAACGAGTGTTTGGAAATAAACAGTTTGAATACAAGTCATAGTGTAATAATTGTTTAAACACAATTATTATGATATTGTTATTATACACCCGTTAATATTAATAATTACAATGAATACAATTATCATAGTAACAGTGTATTATCCCGTTATTACCTTATTTGGTCTGTTTGGTCTTGTCTGGTATAGTATAGTCTGGTCTAAGCTCATGGCACACAAACTGACTAGTGTATATATATACCCAAAATGATCTGATATATATATATAGATATAATGGCCCTCGGTGTAGGTAATTGCCATATACCTATGAAATTTAAATATAGTATGTTTGGTTAGCTATCCGGCTAATACAACGGATTCATTAATCCCGATAGATCTATCCATAATATTTGCGTTCACCTGAAAGTGATTAATGGTCCATGATAATGAGGGACTTTTGGCATAAAGTATCTTAGACAGTAGCTGTAATAGTGTATTAGGATAACATATAACTTGTAAAAACACTTGTATTCCTGGTTTAAGTATGTATAAGTCTTTGAAAAGTAATCACATTATTATAAGATAAACGAGTATGCTTCTGCGGTGTTTGTGAAAACATTCAAAGAGATTGAAAGCTTGAGGCTATGAACATCTACTGATATGTAGATTTAATAAATATTCCAAATGAGCTTGACGACCTTTTATCATATCTTAACAGGGAAGGTTGATATAGATTAAAAAGAAATAAAAAAAAAAAAATGATAGTAAACAGCCATGTCACGCAACCTGAGTAATATGTGAGTCCTTTAGGAGATTGTACTCTAGAACTTTTTTGTTTTAAGGTTATGAGTTTGATTGAGAGTTTTGAATTATTGTATCACTGTTCAGGCCATCATCAATTCAGGTAAGTCATTCAGTTAACGTTTGAGGATGCTAGGGTTACTTTAAAGTCATAAATCCAACAACCAGTCAGATTGTAATACCAGATGAAACCCTTCTTAATATGAAGCTCCTAGTTTGTGGTACAATATCAGCTCCGGATGATCGTTTTAAGCGTTTTTTCAATATCTGGAAATGTTAAGCACGAGAAAGCGTTAATCTAAGTTAAGGTTGGATTAATGTTTTGAGCATGATTTTATACTTTTTCAAAATGTTACATTTCTAGAACCCGGGGTTTGAAAGTGTTACAGATTAGTCCTTGGTAGTTGCTTTTTACGACTTTGGTCTTCAACTTTTAAAGAATATACCAAGTAAAACTTGCACTTTGGAAAAGTGACCATTAAATAGACCACTATAGTTATAACTTTGATAAAATGACCATTTTTCAGCCCCTTTAGTGATATAATTTCGAAATTTACGTTATATACCCTTGCATGGATAAATATTTACAAAACATGTCCAAATTGCATGCAACTTCTTTTAACATTTTCAATAGACATTTATAAGTTATATAAAACTAAAATATGAGATTTAAGCAACGCAACGTTTAAAATAACGATTCGTTAAACTAAGAAGCAAAAGGCGGTCTAATTTAGGTTTCAAAACGTAAACGCGTAGGTTGTTTTATGTTCAAAATTCCTTCATTAATCAATAAAGTGGTTTTAGTTTAACATTAGTTAAGCATGTTAGGATAGATTTTAACAATATTTATCCATTATAACATTAGTTTTAAGGAAACAACATAAAATCTAGGGTTTCGGTGTACGGTTTTGGTTCAAATGGAAAGATGAGAATGAATTGAGTTATGAAACTTGTAAACAAGAGTATATTTTGGATCATATGAACTATAAGGTGTAGAGTAGCAGAACCTATTTATAGTAATTTTGGAACTTGGTGACTAAGAATGCTAAGAGACCAGGTGAGGACACATGGGGGGTGATGTGGAGAGAATGAAGGCTAGAATGCAAGGTTGAGGTGGTTCTAGACGTTTTAAGGGTGTCTGGTTTGATTTATACATGGCTGTTTTTGGACAGCCAACATCAGTCTCGGTAAAATGGTTGCCATTTACAAACCGTAATTCCGTTGAAGCTCAAACCACCGAGCATTGTTAGATATTTGAGTCCTCTACAACGTTTAGTTTTACATATTTGAGGGTTACTATAGAAAAATTTAGAGATAATAGCCATTTACTACAGGTGTGCAGAATCTGCGTACCTTTGCCATTTCGGCTGTAACTAATTCATCCGACGTCGAATCGGGTTGATTCCACTGGTAAAATGATCACAAGACATAGGGATACAACCTAGTGTTTTTACTTAATATCCAAATCCTATTGATATTTCTCAGATCTTATGTTTTATAGACTGATCCGATTCTGAACTAGGGCCTAGTATTAGGTTTTAGGGTTAAAAACTAGATTAGGGTTTTCTGGGTTTAATTTTTAAATATTGTTGTTAAAATGATGAAATGATGATAGGATATGATTGTTAATGTTGTAATTTAAGTTATTACAACTTATTTGAGTGTTGGTTTGGGGTTATGATGGATAAAAACCAAGAAACGGGTCATGATTTACTATTTTGCTCGGGTTAGGGTTTTTGACTTTTGAATTAGGGTTTTGAGTGTAAAAATGTGTATGAAAGCTTATGAATAGAATAATTAGGGTTTAAACATTGTACATTGAGTTTAGTAGCTTGCACAAGACTGGTGGTGAAGAAACTGGAATGAAAACGGAGGTAAAATGGCTATTTTAGAGATTATGCTTAATGAATTGTACATTGTGCTTTTAAAGACTTGTACTTAGAGGGAGTTTATATTTCAAATGAGATGTTATATTACTTGTACATATGCTTTAGTAGTTTGTGCATTCACTTTAGATGTTAATCTTTTATGAATTTAGGGTTTAGAGGCATACGGTAACGCTTTAAAGCTCGTTTTGATATAACGTTGCGAATGGTACATTATAGGAATAATGTACTTTGTAATAAGGATATTAAGATATTGACTTGACATTTTATGATATTTGCTTGACATATATGAAGACAGGATTGCCATAGATAGGTTGCGTGAGCTCGTCTACTTTAGTTATATAAGTTACATGACATATTGAGATATTGACAATGCAAGTAATGGAATAAAGCGAAAAATTTCCCCGTATAATTATGATCATAGTAAAATAGTGATAGTAGTTTTTATATAATATAAAATATATAATAATATTCCAAAAGAGCAATTAAGAACTTTCCTAAAGTCTCTCTTAAGAAAAGCTCACTGTAAAAGATATATATAATATATACTACGTATATGTAACCGGGAAGAATGATCACCCGGGTCGTTTCCCCAACGACTTGTGAAATTAAAACCTTGCTTTAGCTTGGATTATGATTTGAATAAGAGAAAAGATATTTTTGAGTATCTATAACTACTAGATAAAAGCAACAATTAAAATGAACAATTAAAAGTAATTAAACACTTAAACTAATTAATGGAAGCAAATAAAACGCGATAAATAAGCAAATACACTAAAATTAACTCCTAAAAACAGAAACTAAATTTCTAAACCTAAATTAGGACAAAAGAAAATTTTAAAAAAAAGAAAAATATTTTTTTGATTATTTTTGAATTTATTATGAATTAAAAACTATTTTAATCTAATTAAATCCTAAAAAATAGCAAATTAAGTCCTAAAAAATTAGAAAAATGATTTTTAAACTTAGAAAAGTCTAAAGTAACTTAAAAACTCAGAAAACTATTTTTAAAATTAAAAATAAAGGCTTAAAAATGAAAATTAAAATCTAAAAGCGTTAAAAATGATTTTTCTGAATGTAAAGCTAAAAGTATTTATTCTAATACTAAAAACTATTTTTTTGTATTTTTCTGAAACGTTTTTCTATTTTTTATGATTTTTTGAAAATTAAAACCTTAAAAAAATGATTAAAAATAATCTACTAAATGGAGAAATTCCAAAAATTCATGGAAAATCTAAAAAGTTATAAAGATCAAAGGAAAAATAAGAAGAAGCTCACAGCTTAACAAATAAGCCGGGAAAAAGCTTATATAAGCTACGGCTTATAATGAAAAAGGAAAAAAACAAGTATAAGAATTAAATGGGAGGAGAAGTGAATGGATGAGCTATTGTAGCATATTGGTTAACACGTTGGGTTTGTGTGTTTGAGGTCACGGGTTCAAGGTTGGTATACACCCTTTTTTGTATATTTTTTTATTTTTCAAAACTCAAATAACAAAAGTTGTAAAACAAGCTAATGTGAGCAACTTTAATGAAGGCAACATAATCTCTAAACCAAAAATAAGCTCTTAAAAGATTTTGAAAGAAACTGTCAACAGAAAGTGTGCTTTTGAGCTCACTTTTGCCAATTTCCACTTAAACACTTGCACAAGCTTCAATTTAAGCTCATATTAAAAAACAAAAAATGTTCTAGATGGCTTATGATGTACTAAAGCTAGTTTTAACAAGCTATCCTAACTAGAAACATGTAAGGCTATCTGAATCTAAGGTTGAAAGTGACAAACTCAGAACTAAGAACAAAAGACTCAAAATTAAATTAAGCTAAATCACTAAAAAACTAAAACAGACCTTAAGCTTCTGCAAACTAAGTAAACTAGGAATCATCACTTTATTATTTCATGGATAACTTTACATATGAAACTCTAAAAGAGTTGATACTTATGCTAAGTATCTTGCAGTAGGATAGGGTAGAAATCCTAAAGTGAACAAAAGCAAGCTTGGCTCTAAGTATGCTTTCCTGTAGACCTGTTGTTTGCTTTCGAGCACTGGTTCGCATAATGTCCTTTCTTTCCACAGGCATTACAAGTTACGGATACCGTTTGTAGATTAGTTCTAGTAGTTGATCTTTTGTTTCTGCAGTTCTTGGTCAGATGTCCTATCTTGTTGCAAGTTCGACACTTGACAGTGCAAGGACCTATGTGATGCAGGGTGCACCTTTCACACAAGGGACGATTCCCAGTATACCCATTGGTAGCAGTATAAGTCCTGAAGGTTTCTTGCTTCTTGTTCTGCTGCTGGTGGTGATCATTGTTACGGTTGTTATTGTTATAGTTATTCTGATAGTTGTTGTTGATGATGTTTCCCTTATCCTCAAGCTTTCGTTTACGGTCATTAGCTTCTTGCACAGAATCATGCTTTATTATCTGATCCATTAGCCTTTGGGCTATGTTGATGGCTTCCTCCAAAGTTTGAGGCTTCGAGGCAGTAACATTTCCTTCAATACTTCTAGGTAATCCATTGATGAAGACTTCCATAAGTTTCTCGGCGTTTGGTACCATGTTTGGGCATAAGACGGCTAATTCTTGAAATCTCCTAATGTAAGTCTTAAGATCATTTCCTTTCACAACCAAGTTGTAAAATTCGTCTTCCATCTTCTTGACTTCAGTTCGAGGGCAATACTTATCGGTTAAGAGTCTTTTCAATTCGATCCAAGTGATTTGATTGGCTTGATTTATTCCAATAGGTTGAGCGTATGAATTCCACCAAGACAGGGCATCATCAGTTAAAGTACCGGTAGCATATGTCACTTTGTTTTCTTCGGCACAGTGGCTACGAGAAAATACTGATTCAGTCCGCTCAAACCAGCGAATGAGGCTGATTCGTCAAAAATATATATATAATATATGAGCAAACACTCAACCAATTACCTTTAGCCAAGGATTGGTTAAAAGTTCACAAAAATAAAATATATATATGTGTCCTGAAGTATGATTTCCCGGGTCGTTAAGTCCCAACGAGGCTTGAATGGAAGATCGAATGACGAATTGATAATCGATGCTTGAATGGAATGATGATTGATTAGATTTTTCTATTACTATGATTAAATATGCAAAAACGATTAACTAAAACCTAACAACGAAAGCTATATAACTTCAAACCTAAAACGGGCACGAAAAATGAGGGTCAAAAACCTAAATTTTGCAATTTTAATCCTAGAACGATTTTTAAAATAAAAATAGACTCTACTTGACTAAAAACGAAGTTTAAAAACAAACTAGACTAAAAACAGAGTTCGTTTGGACAAAAAACGAGTCAAACCAAAAACGGGAACGAATCCCGTTCTTTAAAAAGTGAAATTTTATAAAAATGACCCTACAAGAAAACAACTATTTTTCCTAGAAACTATATGACAAAAGAAAAAAATTTAAAAAAAGTATATATTTTTTTGACTTTTATTTTATTTTTTATGATTTTTTAAAGTTTTTAAACAAAATAAATTATAAAAAATACTAAACGTTTACAAAAAATTCTAGAAAAATTACACAAATTAGCTAAAAGAATGACAGTCCTATTAAAAATATAAAAACTTACACAGCTTATTAAATAAGCTGTGTAATAAGCAAAAAGTAGGCTGAAGGCTTAAAGCCCAAAACACCCTTAAATATTAAACCCAACAAACCTCTACCGGATGAGCTATTGTAGCACAGCGGTAGAGGCTTTGGGGGGTTTATAAGGGTTGAGGCTTGTGAGGTCGGGGGTTCGAGCCCTAGCTCACCCCTGACTTCCAAGCTTCCCCTATATTATTTTTTTTCAGAATTTTCTTTTACAAACTAATTAAGCACATGAAAATAAGCAATTTTCTCAACTAGCACTTTTTATGAAATACACAAATAAGCCCAAAATAAGTTGTCAAAGGTTGACAGAAGCTTGAATAGGCAAAAGGTACAAAATTGGCTTATTTTTCTTGGCTTTTATGAGCAAATGAGTGAGTAAAATATGCAAATAAGCAAACAAAGCTTAACACACAGGTAAATGAACAACTAGGAAGAAGAATTAAGTAAAACTAGAATAAGCTTTAATAAGCCAAAGATTGGTCTTTTATACTCTCTCAGCAGTTCTAAACTTACGAATTAGAAACTCCAATTACAGACTTAAGCTGCTAGGACTTTTTGATGACTAACAAGCATTTAAGAAAAAAACAATAAGCAAACGCAGGCCCTAAACAAGCAAATTTGAAAGAGCAATAAGCTTATAAGAAGCTTTTTTTGGCTGCTGACTTGAAAATGGCTAAAAACAGACAAAGAGGCTTTTTGTGGCTTAAAAATAAGCCACAAGATACAAACTTAAGAACCTATAATCTAGAAAAAGGAAAAGAGGACATAAAAGACTATGAGAAAAAACAATCTAAACTTATTTTGAAACAAAGATAAGCTGTGAAAAGCTTATTGAAAAAGCTTATGACAGAACAGTATTGTCTAAACTGACAAAAGGCAAGAATCGCTTTGCTTTTTGGCTTTTTGAGTACAACAAGCAAAACAATTTGGAAATAAGCAAAGGTATCCACTAAAAAAAGTCTAATAAGCACTTAAGAACAGGGATAAACTAAAAAGAAAAGACAGAATTGAAAAATAAGCAGACAAGCTAAATGTCCTAAATGCTTTATACAAAACAGTTAAAAAGGCCTCTTTTGGCTTAAAAATAAGTCACTAAGAGGGGGACCTAATGCTTGAGACTCCTAGGGCTTGTAAAAGAGCTTATGAGCTTTCTAGAAAAGCCAAGAAATTAAACTGTTTAACACAAATAAGCTAAGAAAAATGGACTTGAACTTTGGCTTTTGCACCAGGGGAGCCTTTTTGGCTTTGACAGATTTGAAAATAAGCTCTAATAAGCTCAAAATAAGCTAAGAATCCTAAAAACCTATTTAAACTAACCTAATACACCTAAAAACAAATAGTTAAATCAAGCTGAGAAAATAGCATTCAGCACTAGGGAGATCTTTAAGCTAAACAGCCTAGGAGGGGCATTTTTGGGCTTAAAAATAGGCTGACAGGTAGATTCTTATGGATTAACAGCTTGTAACATTTTAAATATTGTCCAACAATCTATCTATATCAGCAAAGAACAAAGGGTTTACAACACTATTAAGCTAAAAAAACTATGAAAAAGGTCTTGAACTCACCAGCTGCTGAGTTGTTGGACTTAAAAAAAATGGCTTACGCAGCCTCTTAAATAAGCAAGAAATTAAGCTCAAAAGCTATAAGCAAGGTAAAACAGATTGGTAACACCCATAATTGAGCTTATTACTTAAAATTTCAGAGGCTAAAGATAAATTCAAGCTAACTAATTTTGAATTTTAAAAAGAAGCTTTTAAAACTACTATTAAGACTTGACAGATTTTTGTACACAACACAAGTTTCAAAAGACTTTATACTATCCTCAATCCTACTGCATTACCAAGCTTGAATATGACTTTAAAAAGTACTTAACTAAGATTTAAGCTATTAAGCTATATTAAAAAAACTACATCATACAGATTTAGACCACGAGTTCATAAAACCTTAAATTTGACTTTTAGACCCTAGAAACTTAAGAAAACAGTCCTAAAGACTTATTTCAAACTAACCAAAGCTGGCTTGATAACTCATAAGGTCATTAAACCAGATTTGACCCATTTTAGGCTTTGTGCCAAACACCCCCTTAAATACTGGAAATACAAATTTAAGGTAAGAACAGATTATAAGAAGAATTGAATAAGGAACAATAAGCATAAATAAGATAACTTAAGCACAAATAAGCTCAGGAATAAGCAGATAAACAGTGATAAGCAATTAGAACAGTAATAGCTTAAAATTTGACTTAAAATGAGAAATAGCAACTTACAAAGATCCAAAGCTTCAGGGAAAAGCTTAACACTTAAATAAGCTCATAAATCACCCTAATGCTTACCCAACAAGCCCTATTACCATGGCAATCCATTATTAACCATGCTTCAAATGCTTAAAGTCTAAAAATCTCTTCTGAATGAAACAATAAACTAACATAAAGCCTCTGAAAAGGTTTTATGAATTTAACAACTTTTTAAAGCTTAAAAGAGCTTATATAGATCACTTGTAAACAGAGAATAACTGAATGCAATAATCTTGAAAGCCAGAATTAGAAGTAACTTATAAATTTGAAGTTTTGCATTAACTTAAAAAGGATGAGTACAAAGCTTGACTTTAAATAACAAACAAGTAAACTAAGCTGGGAAAAGTAAAGTAAAATGAGTTACAAAACAACTATTTTAAAATTCTACTCTCCTCGTTACTCCTCTGTCTTGTTTTCTTTTATAAGCAGCTGAGGTCTTCATTGTGTGCTAGTTGTGCTAGTCTTGTGAGAGGAAAACCAAACTCATCCTAGCCCTTCATATGTCTTGGTCCCTAATCCCTTACATCTTGGCCCTTGATTGAATTATGGTGCCCACGGATTGCCAAGGTGGCATGGAACTATGTGACTAGGGGTGTTAGTGGGTTGAAGGTGATGGGTTTATCATTTGTGTAAATGTGGGTTTTGTAGGGTAAATAGGAGAAAGATGGAGACCCGTGACTAGTTGGGTTTAATGATTGGGCGGGAAAAACAGGTTAGGGTTTATCTGGGTTTATAGGTGCAGGGGTGAAAGGTTTTGAGAGTGGGCAACAATGGCCTCTCAAAGTGTTTTAGTGAATTCCAGGCATGGTCCTTGTGGTGGTTAAACTTTAGGTATTAACATGTTTGCCCCCTCATTGTTATATAAGGTATTACACTCATGGTCCTTGTGGTAATACAACTCTAGGGGGTTGGCAGTTTTGCCCCCTCAAGTTTTATTTTCATGAAATTGCAACTTCAGTCCTTGTAGTTCTTATCCTCAATATACAACTTTGGGATTTGGCAATTTTGGTCCCCCAAGTTATCTTTTCTGCTTCAGTTTCTCAGAGTTGACTCTGACTTTGACTTTGACTGTTTGACTGTTCTGTTGACTTTTTGACTTGGTTGACTTTTTGGCTTTGATTTGGCTTCGTTTTTTCACACTTTTCCATTTCGTGCTCAGTTTTGTTGTTTTTGGCTTTGTTTTTCGTCCTTTTCTGAATATTTGTTTCCTGCACAATAAAAATACAAAACAAATATATATTTGGCAGTTTTTGTCTGTTTTTGGTCATTTAGGTCCGTTTTTAATGGAAAAAGGTATGTGTAATTAAGCACATACCAAAATCCCCCATACTAAGGTATTACCGTGTCCTCACGCAATGTTATGAAGTAAACATTTACGAAAACTAAGAATCTC
>BQNB010087431.1:3060-13684 GCA_026074375.1 Tanacetum coccineum
TAAGTTTCAGATTACCAACATGATTTATTTTAGCAATGGTTCCATTTGGATGCCCAACAGTAATGTTTAAATCAGATATGTTAACATCAAAATTCTCAAGTCATAAGTATGAGGGCTTAACATATAAACTTATATCGACAATGATCTTGTTTAATTGCTTAGCTTGGAACTTGTGAAAAATCGAGGACGATGAAATTATCCGTCAGGACATCCGTAGATCACTCTACGGACGCTTCTCATTCTATGATCCCAGTGTTAATAAATAAAGAAAGTCAAACTTGTTAAAAAATGAGAAAATCCAAAAATATTAGTTGTAGTTAGTGTAAATTCAGAAAATGGTGAAAACGGGGCTTACATGTTTACTTCATAACATTGCGTGAGGACACACAATACCTTAGTTTGGGGGATTTGATAAGTGCTTAATTACACATATCTTTTACCTCTAAAAACGAGCTTAAATGACCAAAAACAGACAAAAACTGCCAAATATATGTTTGTTTTGCATTTGTATTGTGCAGGAAGTGGATATCAACAAAAAGACAGAAAACCAAGCCAAAATGACAAAACTGAGCATGGAATGGAAAAGACTGTGCAAAATCAAGGCCAAAGTCCAAAAATGCCAAAGTCAGAGTCAATACAGAAGAATCAGCAGTCAAACCGGAGCCGGAACTGAAGAATACTATTGGATGCAATCTTAACCCATCTGATGGGCCGGGAAAGCCCAATAGTATAATTATGAAGACTGTGAAGACCAAATGGGCCCTCAATCAATTTCAACAGCCCATTTGTGTGCAATTGACAAAGACTGTGAAGACTTTGAAGGCCCAATCCTAGCCCAGTTACAGCCAATCTCAGCCATTGTACACACAAAACCCACCTGAACCTTATTGGGCCTTAAAAAGCCCAATAACATAAGCCTAAACCTTATTGGGCCCAGACACACTCAATTGGGCCCAATACAAGCCCACAAACCTTATTGGGCCCAAATAAACCCAATTGGGCCCAATACACAAACCCAAGCCCATTACTGGCCCAGAAACAATTTTTATAAACCTTAGGGACTAGAACTGTCATTTTTTAAAGTGTTTTATAAAAGAAAAATGGTGAAATAAAGAGAGGGACTAAAACTGCCAAATGGCAATTCTTTTATTATGTTTAAAGGCAAGGGCTGGATTTGCAATTTCCCAAAACTCTCTTTATTCTTTTGTTATACAAACGCAGGGACCAATTCTGTCACTTTCTAAACTTAGATTATAACTAAAATTCGGCTTATAAGGAAATGAAAAGAGAATGAAAGTTGAAGGGCTAGTTTTGCCTCTTCCCCAAGGTTTATGTTTAAACCTGCGAACCATAACTGTACCTCAACCCTTACCCGCCAAAACCATACCTCCCTCCCCCATGGTTTTCTTGCCAAACCACCACCCCTAGTACACTTCCCAGCCTACCCCTCACCATTTCCCACCTCCCCATTACCCCTATAACTTTGCCAACTTGGCAATCACACAACCCGAAGACCCCATCGATGGCTGAGAATGTTGTAAGGCCAATGGAAGGCTAGGATTGCTTGGGAAGTATTGTACACACACAGCAAACACAACCCAAGACCAAGAGAAGAGTTTGGACTTCTATAAAAGAAAAGAAGACCAAGCCGAACACCACACCCCTGTTTTTACTTTTCTTAGTTTAAAATTTAATTAAGTTTGCTTTAAAATTGTTGTACTCAGTTTATTTTAAGTTTATGTTGTATTTCTTGGAAGTTTAAATAAAAAATTAAGAGTTCTCTTATTATTGCATTTGTCGAAATTTGAAATATAATTCAAGTTGTTTAATTCTGTTTAAATTGTTTAAATATGTGTTAAAAGTTATTAAAATGCACTTATAATCAATTATCTCTGCCTTCTTTTACCCAAAAATCAGTTAAAAATCCTTTTTTATATATTAAGGGAGTGTTTGGTTTAGACTTTAAAATGGGTCATATGGGGGTTATCATGGGTTGTAACCACTCAGCCAACTTTGGCTGAGTGTGTAGGGTTTATTAAGCCACTTTAATCACAACTTTTAGTTTGAAAATAAGTTTTTAAGTGCCCTTAATAAATGGTCAAAATTTTAAATATGGCCAAAATCAAGCTAAGACTCCAGCTGCTTATGCAGCTTAAGCACAATTGTTTTTGTGGCTTATGGGTGTTGTTTCTAGCCATTTTATCCACCCCCTTGTTCTGTCCCTTTAATTTGACCAAGTATGAGTCAAAAAGTTAATATGCATAATTTTTGAAAAACCCCATTTTTAAGCCCCAATATCAGCAGGTTTTAGTCCATTTTATTAGTTCAAACTTTGAAAATAAGCTCATTTGCCTCCATTGTGAATCTGTTTGTGCTTGGTTTTGGGTAAAAAGCTCTTAAGAGCTTATTTTCATAAGCCCAAAAGTACCCTTAAGTCACTGTTGCATTTCCCCTGGTGCTGAGCACCATAATTCAGCCCCACTTTTCTAGCTTATTTAATATTAAGCCCTAGGTTCTTAGTGTTTTTCTATAGCTTGTAGTAGTTCTAGTAGGTTTTAGCAGCTTATTTAATTTAGGGATTGCTATATTAGATTAACTTAAATAAGCTCAAAGGTTATGCCTTTTCTGTTTCTTTTTAAAACTGCCAGCATAGCTTATCTCATTTCCAGCTTATTTTAGGGCTTATTCTAGAAACCTTAGCTTATTTAGGACTCCCCTCTCCCTATTAACTGTTTCCCATAGTTGTAAGCTTATTTTTTTTAGGCTTAATCACCAAAAGAAAGAAAAAAATAAGCTTATAAGCTTATTTAAAGCTTCTGTCGTTCCAAAAAAGCTCACTTTTCTAGCTTTTATTAAGTTAGATGTCAGCAACTTTGTGCTTTACAAAAGTTAACCCCTTGAGACCTTAACAACTTTGCTTTATAGCTATTTGATGATAAGCACTTTGGACTTGCTTGTAATAGGGATGGTGTACAGGACCATTATGTAAAATCTAGTTTTTAGTTTACCTTTGTTAGTCCCTTTTTTAATACCCTGTTATTTCGTTAGTCCCTTTTGTCCTTTTCAAGCTGTTATCCCCAAGCATTTAACCCTGTTAATATATTTTAATTAAATAAATTAAATTAGGTTTAAATATTAGTTTAATACTTTTAATTTATTCAGTAACTTTGGGCAATTTTAATTTTTTGAATTGTTAACTTTTCTTTATTAATTTTTATTTTTTTAGAATTATTAAAACTTTATATTTGTCTTTTTCTATTTTCTTAGTTTTAATTAGTTATTAATCTTTAAAAATTAATAAAAAATCCAAAAATTAAGAAAAAAATATTTTTCTTTTTTATAAAATTTTCTTTTGTCATTTAGTGTCTAGGAAAAATATAAAATTTAGTGTAGGCTTAATTTTTCTTAAATTTCAGTCTTAGACCTACTCCGTTTTAACCCGTGGTTTTACCGTTTCTTTTCGTTTAGCATTCAAACGACCTCCGTTTTAGTTCTAGTTTTCTTTATTTTTCAAATTAAGTTAATTAGAATTTAATTTTGATTTTTAATTTAATTTAGCATTTATTTTCTTAATTTTTAGTATTTAGGTTTCCCGATACCTGATTCTGTTCCCCGTATTTTAGTATAGATTTAATTTTAGGATTTCCCTGTTACTAATTTTGTTTCCCGTAGTTTTTAAGATCCCCATTTCCTATATCTGTTTCCCGTAGATTAAATTAGGTTTTATTTTAATTAATTTTAATTATATCAGTGTTTCCATCATATCTAAATATTCTCCATCATTCAATTTCTCATCAAACCAGGATTACTTTCAATTGCAGCCTCGTTGGGACATACGACCCGGGAATATCTCTTCCGGAATCTTTTTATAATTGATTCTTATATATTTAATCTCTTTGTGTAGATTTTGATCTTTTGCCTTGGTTAAGGGCATTTGGTTGAGACTTGCATTTGAGTTATTTTATATGTGTACTATTTGACGAATCAATGGTGTAATGGTTTACTTTAGTTACTGGTATACAAATCGATTTACCGAAGTAATCGCGCTTCATGTATACGTACACAGACTTGATATAAATAAAAAATTTGTTTCTTGACAAGAAGTTTTTAAGGTTACTACTCTCACACGGCATGGACCTTCCTGAATTATACATAGTGACATAATTATGTATAATTGAGGACTAACGATGCATTGCTCATTTTTTGTCAAAATAGCGTTATGACTTTTAGAATGGCTTACATGAATAATTTAGAGAATTAGAGCAGATTGGCTGAAATTTCACGATACATAGATTCAATAGATAATTTGAAATCGTTCGTACAACGGATGTTTAAGAGAAATACAATAAGAACTCCTAGGGAAATAAAGTCTAAGATAGTTCCAACTTAGGATTTATTAGGCAAAGCGAGACAACTTTTTCTTTTAAGCTTTAATCTCATCTTCAATGTTGTTAAGGTCTTGATCGGTGTCTCCACCTTCTAAGGCATATACCATTCCACGTGCTTCGGTACCTTCAGCTTGGTTTCCATGGTTTCAATTCTTCAATTCGGGGCAATCACTCCTGTAATGCCCTTGATTCCCACATCCATAGCAAGTGAGGATTCTCCGATTATTAGTAGCAGCAGAACTCCAACAGTCTCTGGTCAGATGACCGACCCTCTTACAGTTTGCACATTTTACAGTGCACGGGCCATTGTGATGAAACTTGCACTTGTAATTTTTGTGTTTTGGTTTGTTATTGTTGCACAAGGAAGAGTCCGACATGACTCATTCCTTTCACCAGTCCACGTGTAAGCTAACCCAAATTCTGCCTCTTGGAAAGTTGTTGTTGGAGTTTGGTTGTGTTAATCATGTTTCCTCTTGTTCGTCGCTTGTCTTTCAGCAAGAGGGCTGATTTTCTTATCCTTTTAGTTCGGTGCGAACTCAATGGCAATCTTGCATAGTCTTCGCTTAGTTTCCATTCACACTGCGATGGATCATGTCGGGCCAAGCCATCGACATATTTCTAAACCTTGTCCGACTCTTCAGAAACATCCGATCGCACATTATTGCAGTTCTTGGAAACGTTGGTTATAGGTTACCACATCGGTACCCTTCACCTTCAGATTCCACATTTCAAACTCAATCTTCTTAATTTCACCCCTCGGGCAGTACTTGTCTGTCATCATCTTCTTCAACATTTTCCATGGCATTACATGGGCAACTTCCAGAGTAGTAGTCTTAACGTGAGAGTTCCACCACGTCAAGGCATTTTCTTGCAGAGTACACATTCTGCAAATTTGACATTGCATGCTACTGTGCAGTTGCTTATACTGAAGACAGACTCCATCTTTTCGAACCACTGAGTGAGTCCGACAACTCCCTCAGTGCCCTTAAAATTTAAGGGTTTTGCACTTTAGAATCCGGGGTATGTGCTTCACGAGCAGCATGTTCATTCCTTCTGACACCCGTTCCTGAAGTATGGCTGTCGTCGCCATTTCTGTTTGCATCTGTGCTACCAGTGCAGCAATTAAAAATAATTTTAAAAAAAAAAGAAAAGTAACACTGACATCTAACCTTGTTCATCATTGTCCTGAAGTTTGGCATTGGTACAAATTGTGGTGGTAGAATTTCATGTTCCCGGTTTTGACCTTGTGGCTCTCTTTGGTGCCATTTCCTTCAAAATCCCAAAAATGTAAAATTTGTTTAATTCCCAAAAGTCATGCTCCGAAATAGAGTGTTGTGAAGTGATGTATGGTTAATATGAATGTGCGCTCATGGCATAAATGGTTGATGGTAAGATATCATATTCATAGTTAAATGTTTAGGGCCTACGAGCTTATAATACCACCTTGCCTAAAGAAATGATCCTGTATTTATATAAATATAATCCTTATATAAATAATTGTAGAGTATGCACAAGATAGGGTAAGTATATATATACATATATATATACATATATATATATATATATATATATATATATATATATATATATATATATATATATATATATACCTAAGTCACGTCCGCAAGTAAGCAAGTAGTGTGTCTGCACATAACAGACAAATATTCATATAGTGGTCTTACCACTATAATTACACATAATTATTTCACATAAAGCCTCACGAGTCCTAACCATCCTCGAGGGAATTTATCAAGTACCTCGAGTTGTGTAACAATCTTGTCATGGCTCCATCTCGCAACTCATCAAACAAGAACTGTCTTGAGATGCAGTCATGAATTGGTATCATTCTCGACCATAAATAATAAATTTACTCGACTTGGATAAAACTTGTGAATTTTATGTTTCATACTAACTTCACTAGTTATCATATTAGCATGCACATTATGCATGGTCTTGATGCTTATGGTAACCCACCATACTCAACAGGTTCTAGGGTTTGTCCTATCCTACGAACATTTATAAATCATGTAAGCATCATATTACCAACTATAGCAACAAAATAGTGTATGTATGTCCTCGTAAAAATCTTTTGAAAATGTGATCATTGAAAGTGGTTATAGTTTAGGTAAGGTATGCAACCTAGTTCTCTATAACCTTGGCTCTGATTACCAATCTGTAACCAACCCAAAAATGGGTCGCAGCGAATATTTCCGGAGGTTACTTTATGATCCCAGTGCACAAATCAGGAGAGAACGACCTCTAACTGAGTCGTTTGAAAAGAAATCTTGTAAATTTGAACTCCAATGCACATCAAGTATGTAATACATCTATTTCACCCGAGAAAAACATGCTTAAAAGTGTCAACATTAAAGTTGGTGAGTTCATAGGTTTAAGTATGAATGTAAATCCCAAAACTATATATATAGGTTTACTTGTGTTACAAGTCCCGCCCATACAAGACTTGCAACGCATAAACCTACATATATAGGTTTACTTATATAAAATCCCAAAATGTTTCAAGTATATATATTGTAATGAACACGATATCCCAAAATGTTTCAAGTAGATATTATAATGAACACAATATCCAAAAATGTTCCAGTAAGATATTATAATTGAGCACATATCCAATTAGTTTCAAGTATTAAGAGAAATGATTACGATAAGTCAAAGTTCATGAACAACTGCGACGTAGACTTGTAAGTATGCCACTTTTTCAAGCACGGTAAATTTTTCCATTAGTATATAGTTTTTGGTCAAGTAGACAACCAATCCATTCAGATCCGACATGAGTATTAACGTTCTGTTAGTTTTTCGAATCTACGAACTAGAGAGCTAATCACCCGAACGAGGGGTTTGTCAATCTCAATAGAATCTATTTTATAACATTCGCGCTCACCTCTCCAAGTGATTTACAGTTCATGAACCTAAGCTAAATCCGTAATTTATCGAGTAAAAGTCAAGTTGTTTTACGTCCACAAAGTAAACCAAAATATTGTATCTCATCGCATGACAAGTAAAGAAGTGCAAAAATCAATTATAATCAACCAATAGAATGTATTTGATAATCAAGCAATGTTCCTCACCCATAACTTATAAAACAAATCATGTAAAACGTGGGGTTATGAACTCACCTCGAGTGAGCTAATATCAAGTATATCACGCAAAATGCGTCCCGATAATCCGCCAAATGCAACCTAATCCAATATAGGACTATAGTAACCTCGAGTACGATGTCTAAAAACCTACCATATATAATCCAATTTAGTTACATCATACTATTCGTTCGGCTATCATAATAAGAGGCGACATGGACGTACAAAGGAGCTATAATACTTTAAAACGTAATCCAACAACTCGTCAATACGCCACCGAAGAGGCTCATTATGAAATCCTAGTAATATAGCACTTTGATAACAAAATAACACATATATATCAATATAGCTATCTCACCATCTAATCTTTTATTAAAAACGAACCAACACTATTCACCTCAGGAAATAGTGCACAAGTTAGAAAATAGTGTGTAACTTTCTCGTTTTAAACCCGTTGTGTACGTTTCCTTCGTTCACGCTTTCGTATTTGAAAGATGTATCAAATAATCGTATTTTTAAAAAGTTAAAATCTGCTGATGAATAGTACTTTTACTATTCATGAATAGTAATAATTTATATAAATTTAATTAGCTTAATCGTATAATCGTCATAACTTATTCGTTTTAACTCCGATTTTAGTGATTCTTTCGAGCACGTTCTTGTAATTGAAAGTTTTATCATATTATTGATGTTTATAAAGTATAAGTTTCTGTGATGAATAGTACTTTTTATAAAAATTGTTTTATAAAAGTATTAACTATCGTAAACTTGTAAATAGCGTATCTTCTTCGTTATTAATCGGTTTTTCGAGTTCTTTATGACCCCTCGATCCTTGTGACATGTAGTATTTTATAAAATCATAAAACATATATGTAAATTTTGAATTACAAACAGCCCCTTAAGATATTTTTCTCAGAATGTGTTTAAAACTTGTTTTTAGGACTTTTTAGCTTTACCACTTTGTTACAAACCCATTAGAACCCTTAATATCTTATGTCTTACATATATTAGCTCCATTAGGTCATATTTTGTTCAAGATTTCGAGATAACAAGTGTTCTAATCTCACTTTTAATCAAAACCCATTAAAGAAACCCTAAATGGTGATTTAGCTATAAAGAACATGTAAACACATAAAATCATGAAATGAAAAGTATAAAGGTATTTAGATAACCTTAGGAAGGATGAATGATGAAGAACAAATTATCTAAACCCTTGTTTTGGATATCAAACCCGAGATTATAACACTAGAAAAACCCTTAATCCTTTGAAACCCGAATCTTGCACAAACTTTCTTAAATCTTCGAAACGAGAAATCAACCCTCCGATCTTTCTTAGAACACCTTAGAATAGATGTAAGAACACTTGTATTTGATCTAGAAAATCAAAGTATGGATGTGTTATGGAGATGGTTTTGAGCCGTGATATATGATGAGAGAAATGAGAGAGATTTTTGTGTTTTACACCTTAGGAATGTGTTTTGTATATTTTTCTTACTAGTTAAGCCTTTATATAGGGCTTAACTAAGGTTAAGAAACTCTAGTTAAGTTAACTAGGGTTAAGTTAAAGGAAAATATCTAAAAGATATTTTAGATAAATATCTAATAAATATCTTATAAATATCTTGTTAATTAAACGCGAGCTATGACCAAGATTGAGGAACAAAGATGACACGGTTCATAAAATGATATTTTATGATCATAAGAATAATAACGAGACACGTCGTAAATTTTACGAAGCTCGAAACGATTAACGAACGCGCGGTCAAATGTCGACTCGCGGAACATCAAAAAAATAAAAGTAACCCAATCTTTTCCAAAATTTTCATAATAAATACGAAAATATTTATTATCGACAAATAAAATGTTAAATGTCGACACTCACTCACGGAAACTCGTAAAATAGATGACGTCGAAAATGACCTGAAATTACGGAATGTTACAGTTTGGAAGAGGAAGTTTATTTCTGGGCCTGGAGTAGTTCCCACAAATAAATAACCTATCAAGATCTTATGCGACAATACGGGCGCAATTTCCATCGCCAACGAACCTGGAATTATGAAAGGTGCCAGATATTATCAAAGGAAATATTGCTATATTCAAGAGGTTATTGGATTAGGTAGAATTAACCTAATCAAAGTTCACATGGATGACAATGTAGTTGATCCTTTTATAAAGCTATTGCCGTTAACCAAACATAATGAACATGTTAGGAGCATTGGGCTTCGTCCTACTAGTAGTCTCATGTAAATATGTGTTTTAGTATTTGGATATTGAGATGTTAATTATTTTTATTTTTTTTGCAATAAATTAATATACTTGGTATGATTGTATTCATATTATAATAATTGTGTCGTATATTTGCATGTTTAATCTATGAATAACTTATATCATTCTAAAGTTATCAATTATCGTTCAACAATATGGGAGTATTGTTGATATGAGGCAAATGTGAGCAATTGGTAATATTTGTTAGATATTAAAGGATGTGTCCACCAAACTTATGTGTTATTTACTGACTATGAATATTGGACTAACCCAACCAACGAGCAATCACTTTATGGACTGCGTCATTAAGTGAAATCGTATGTGGTTGTATATATTCTTCCGTAGACTTGAGGTGCAAGTAGGTCTTGCATTTGTTGATGATATTTTTTGATTATAGTTAAACGTTATTCTGAATAAGGTAGTTATAAAGGCTATTTTCAGAGGTGTTGTGAAGCACATGAATGACACGTGTAGTTAAAATAAGATTTGTTCCTCCACGTGTTTATGGAGTTAGATACTATTGCGCCCCTCGTTGAATTGATCAGGTGTTTGCATGGTTGTGCCCAAATTGTAGTCAAGATGAATCTTGTTACGTTTAGTAATCGTGTTCAATATCTAAAACGAGAAACATAATCGTTAAATATTGGGATAACTTTAATCTATATCTATTTTTAACATGGTATTTAAAACAAAAAGATGATTATGAATAAACCATTTAAACTGAGACCTTTACGAAACTACACTCATGTATTTTTAGGAAGCATTGCCGTGTTGCTAGATGCTTACCTTTGCTAGTATATTTATTTGTGATTATGACATTCGCAAGTAGGATCTATTGGGATGTGCTCATATCATAGTATATAATATATGGCTGGA
>BQNB010087431.1:13771-27923 GCA_026074375.1 Tanacetum coccineum
CAGACAGAAATGCCATTGCTTTGTTGATGCATTCAATCGGATCTTCTCCTTGCTGAAACATAGGAACAGCGAGACCGGAGTCCAATTAGAGAAATTCAACTTGAGATTGTTGTGTTATTGAAAGAGATATGAATGGTGGAAGAGAAACTGGATGTTGTTATGGATTGATTAGAGTATGATGGTGTTGATGATGAATAGGTACTGCATAAACTGGTGTGAATTGCTGAGGAGGTGGATACAGTGAATAACCTAAATGCTGTGGTGACTGAGATGGATTGTATAGAGTTGGAGAGTTGGCTACGAAAGCAAGAGAATCAGAATATCTTTCACGACTGATACGAACTTCATTAGCATGTCATTCATGTTGACTAAGGTATGCATACAACTGATCAAGGTTGTCAAACTCGCGAGTTTACACGTAAGAGCGTACGATCTTACGTGTCCACCTGATAAAATCGTGTAGGATCGATGTAGGATCGCATCAGAGGTAGGATCGCATCAGAGGTAGGATCTCAAGCAGGATAGTGAACTCGCACGTAAGATCCTAGGATCGCGTGTCGATACGAGTTTATCAAATTACCAAGTTACTAACTTATTGACTTACATACTTACTAGCCCATTACTTTTTTTAGACCCAAAAAAGAACAATACGAGTCCGCTGATCTCAGTAACAAGTATTGACGTTTCATTCCTAGATTTTCTAATCAATAAACCTAATTATCTACTTTCCCCAAATTGAAATTACATTAAACAAATTAGAGTTCTTCTTCTCATGTTCACCTTAAGCAAAAAATTTCTTACAACTAATTGTTGTTTTTTCTTTTACCTTTTCATAGTTTTAACTTTTAACTATTAACCTTTAAGTTTTAATTCAGATAACTTAATTATAGTGATACTAGTGAAGTACTTTGTTTTGAGACGTTTATTATGCATGTTATGTAATTTTATCCCGCTAAATCGTGAATGTGACGATTGAAACTTGACTTTTTTGTGTTTTACTTTTACTTTGGTATTTTAAATTTGAACTTTGACATTTTCAAGAGGATATTATATAAATTTATATTTGATGATGAGTAGAAATAAAAATAGTTGGACTCGTTTATCCGTTGCTTACAGAAAATGATAAATTGGTAGGATCTTACGATCTCGATCCGATCTTACGATCTCGATCTTGCAAAGACAAAAACGTTCCCAAGTAGGATCGCGATCTTGACAGCCTTGCAACTGATCATAGCTGGTTGTATACAAAACTCTTAGCTAACTTCACATTAGTGACAAACTTGCTCCATTCCGATGACCCTTGTTCAAACTGTGTGAAACTTAAATTATTACACGATTTATGAAATCAGTGAACCCAATTGTTCTTATATCCACGCCCTATCATCCCTTTCGTAACAACACACAACAGGAATAACTAGGGTTTTGAATTATTTTTTTTTGATTTCAAGCAAGTTGTAACAAACAAATCGGTATACCCAAGCGCTTAGGGTCGCGAATTAATAGCTTTCCCACAAAATCCAATTCTGTAAAAATTTATGTTATGTGACCGACAATACGGGTGTTTGGAGATAGGCTACCTCAATAATGGGGGTGGTGGCTTGCAAGACGAGAATCTTGAGAAGTCGAGGAAGGTTAGTGGTGTTGTGATGTTAGTGTAGGCAAAGGTTGTGCGGGCGTGGATCTTAAGTTATGGATATGCGATAGTTGATTATGTGTCTGATTGAGATGGCGAGTTACGGCGTGGCATTCTTTTCGTGGTCATGCTTTTCTGAAGGGGTGGTGATCATCAGATGCGAAATACATACGATGCAATAAGGAAAGTGATTTAGTTTATTAAAAAAAAAAAAAAATATGTATCCCCTGTTATGATGTTTAGTTTTTGAAAAAAATAAGTTTATGTGAATAGTTATTCGCGAAACCAAACACCCCCTTAAAGGCTAGCTTTCTTTTATGCGGTTTATCACAAGCTAAATCATGATCTTAATAAGCTCCATGTAAACTATATGTTCTTAGGTTATAAGGGTTAGCCGAGGACGTTTACGGGAGCTCGTGTTAGTAGACAACCGTTTTAAAGGTGAGTAACGTATATAAGAATATAAACGGGACATTAGAAGCCTGTTAAGATACCATTTACCACGTGGTGCTTTTTTAATTTTAATAATAGTTTTATGTCTTTTGGATATGTAAACGTTATATGAGTATATGACTTTCATTGCTAATTATCGGTATGAGTAGTATAACTCATTTGTCGTAGTCTTACTTTGAAATTTGAATTAGGACTAAACAGCCCTATTTGACCCGTGTTGGTCAAATCGGCCTATTGACCCGTGTTGGTCAAATCAGCCTATCGACCTGTGTGGTCGAAACAATCTCATGTTGATCGTGTGGTCAAAACATCCATGTTGACTGGTGTGGTCAAAACAGTCTCATGTTGACCGCGTGGTCAAAACAGCCATGTTGACCCGTGTGGTCAAAACAGCCCCATATTGACCGTGTGGTCAAATCAGTCTCATGTTGACCGTGTGGTCAAAATAGCCCATGTTGACTCGTGTGGTCAAAACAGCCATGTTGACCCGTGTTGGTCAAAAAGCAGTCCGTAACGACCCAAGTGGTTTTAGTAGCATTTGTTTAATTAAAATGTTATATATGTTATCTCACTAAGCATTTGCTTACGTTGCTTCATTATGTTTTTTTTATAGGTGAGACTAGCGATACGAAGCCCAAAGGAAAAAAGGTCGCGGGTTAGCCTCTAGTGGAGCTCGTGGGTATTATCCTAAACCCACTCTTATACCATGAAACGCTCTAGGAAAATGCTTTTGTGTTATGGTTTGTATAAACGCAGATTTTAGCTACTTAGAAACTAGTACATGTTATGTATATATTTTGAAGGGGTGTTTGGCATAGTGCCATTCTTACCCACTATGACCCATTTTGCTCATGTACGGGTCTAAACGGATAGTATGTATCATGTAGAACTCTTATATGTTAATGTATATTATGTTTTTGGGTTAAAACAGAATTTTGGTTATGAACGGGTCAAAATGGGAAGTTTTCTACGGTTCAGTTTCTGCATAATTTCTGTAGGTTTTCTGTGTTACTGTAGCAACAACAATTTTTTTTTAGCCTGGGCGTTTCATGAGTCATCTTGGCGTTGCACACTTGCACTATTGCCTTGGCCTGGCTCACCCCTCCAGTTCTAGTACAACTTTGATTTATTTGCTTTTTTAACATGGAATGACTAAGGAAACAAACCAAAAACCTTACAAAAAAATAGCTGGAATAGTAAAATGACGTATAAAATATAACTTGTGCTATCGATTGAACCATCTTAAAAATACACCCACTTTTTTCTCTTCTTTTCAATCATGGTCAACTTTGAAGTTGAGAGCATATCTTTGAATGATTTGCGCTGGGAAAGGTTATTTACTAGCCACCAAATATCATACAAGTTGGTCCCGTTCCCCCATAGATTATGGAGAATATTAGGATAATGCATTGTAATCGAACCTGTAGTTTGGCCCTTGGAAGCTAACCAATCGTGGATGAAATAGTTTCTGGTCAAGGATGGTCTAATAAGGTCTAATCTTTGCATCTTTTTAAAACCAGCTGAGTTTTGACTCACGTTCGATGCAGAAAATTACCATTCCTCAAGAATCAGCTCAAATGATTGTACCGAGGCTTTGTGTATATTAATTTGTTACATAAATCGCTACTCTTGTTTAAAATCCAATTGATCAACATCAATGTTTCATGAAGTTGAGAGCATATTTTTGGATCCAACATCAATGTTTCATGAATGGATCTAGACCCTGATTGTCTCAGGACATTTTGTGAAGACACTCAACTAGATCAACACAGACAAAATCTTGAGAAGCAAGACCATACTTCCTCCCATATCTTACATTTCGCTCAGTTGTATCTCCGACTTCAATACTGGCACGTATAGAAACAGAACTTGAGGAAATGATCGAAACTCACGTGACCCAAATTGCCAAGGAAGTGCTGAAAACATTGTTGGATATTTGTTATCTTGGAGAAAAGACAGTGGGTGAAAATGAGAACATTAAAACTGATTTGGATTCGAGCCTGCCAAGGTTGTTTGGGCAAGTAAATGCTAATCGTGTGACAGAAGCCTTACGGGTAAACTAGTTAAGTTTTTAATGGGGACTTGCATTGTTTAAGGAGGCTGAATCATATATTGATGTAAGTGTCCCATTCCTATGGAATTAGAAAGATTACATATGTGGTCTTAGTCTATTAGAGCCACGTTTTTTTGGCACGCCAATGTTATGAATTGCTATAACCAGCATCACTTACTACGTTTGTGTGGAAATCGCCATCGTAAAAGTTAATATAAGGACTAAACCTTCTTAATGATGCTCATATATTATCATTCATATATTTAATTAGAGATATCACATATGTGGATCCTTGAAACTACAATATGAAACCAACATCAGTGTCATAATTTTTCATAACTGTGATCAATGCAAGAGTTTAATATAACTCAAGATTTCTTTAATATAACTCGTGAATAACTTGTGTGGTTGTAAGTTGTAACATAGTATTTGATGTCAAAACAAAAGTAGGAGTTGCAATTAGGGCTGTAAACGAACTGAACGTTCAGTGAACATTTCATGAACCGTCCGGTAAAAAGTTCGTTTATGTTCGTTTATTTATTAAATGAACGAACATGAACATTATTTTACGTTCGTTTAGTTAAATGAACGAACATGAACAAAAGTTTGTCCGTTCGTTTATGTTCGTGAACGTCGATTCTGCTTCATTAATTCGTTTATGTTCATTTATTTGTTTATGTTCGTATATGATACCTTTTAATTGTATACTTTTAAAACCGGTATGTTTAAACAAAATAACACTTATAAAACAAAAGTTTATGCATAGTTTGATAAATTTAATGTTCTTTTTCCTCTTTATTTGTGTTCGATCGTAGTGTCTCTTTATATTCTTAAAAGTTCGTATTAGTTTCTTAATAAACAACATAAACGAACACGAACAACCATTTTCTTAATAAAACGAACATGACAAGAAAATTCGCTTTAAGCGTTTCTCGTGTTTCGTTTATTTGTCCGGTTAAAATTAAATGAACGAACATGAACAAGGCTCCGTTCGTGTTCGTCCGGTTCGTTTACAGCCCTAGTTGCAATATATGGTACATGTGTCGATAATAAAACATCAGAGCATAATTGTTGTAGAAAAAAATTTATTTGAATCTAAAAGATTTCGATATCTTTGTAAATTATAACATCTTGGATCACCAAAAGTTTTAAACCTTTATGCATTCAATCTATTAACAAATTTAAGAATGTATAAAATTTTAGTAACTGATTCCACATCGCCTTTTAAAGGTTGTTATAATATGTTTATAAAGACCACAAACAAGTTGTTTCACACCGGGCTTGGTAGCGCATGCCTGTAACCCAAGTGGGGGTATTAATGTGGTCTGGACTATGACATGGTTCAATTTGGTTGGGTCTGGGATAGCTAATCTTGGCATGCCTGTGTCCAAGTTGCGAGTTGGGGTCATGTGGCCTGAGCGAAGGCTCGAGTCACATGGTCCCTAAAGAATGGGGCATTGCGTTAGGCTGGTCACAGAGCTGCGACAACCCCTCGCTCTTGACCTTGAAAGGATAACGAGCTTGCCTGTAACCCAAGTGGGGGTATTAAATCTGGCGCCCGTTGCGAGTTGGGTCATGTGGCCTGAGCGAAGGCACGAGTCACATGGTCCTTAAAGAAGGGGGCATTGCGTTAGGCTAGCCACAGAGCTGCGACAACCCCTCGCTCTTGACAGTGGAAGGATAACGAGCTTGGGCTATTCAGGCTCATTGAGCCGACTATCATTCTCAATAGAACACCCACTTTTTTATTCTACATAAAAAATTCGATAGCAGGTTGGGACGCTTAGTTGGAGACTTGGAGCTAATCCATTCTTGGCCTAAGCCTAGACATGTTTTGTCCTAAATGCTCTTTGTACAACCATCACTCGTGGAGGATGGTCTAAGACTTAAGGTTCTATCTATCATTCGTGGGGCACTGCGTTAGGCTGGTCACAGAGCTGCGACAACCCCTCGCTCTTGACAGTGGAAGGATAACGAGCTTGCGCCATTCAGGCTGAGCCGACTGATCCTTCTCAATAGAACACCCACTTTTTATACTACACAAAAAAGTCGATAGCAGGTTGGGATGCTTAGTTGGAGACTTCGAGCTAATCCATTCTTGGCCTAATACCAGACATGTTTTGTCCTAAATGCTCTTTGTACAACCATCGTTCGTGGAGGGTGGTCTAAGCCTTAAGGTTCTATCTATCAAGGAATAACCGAACCTTCTTTGGAGAAAAATACTAGATGTCACACCCCGCCAAGGCCGAAACGCAAGGCGTAACGAGAAAGGATATCATCACAACACATGCGTCTAAAACAGAGAATCTATATGAAAATAATAAAAGGCTAGACACAAAATTCATAATGTGAGGGATTATGAAAAAGGACTCGGTCACCCCGTGTATGTTTAGTATAGCAAAGCTCGTTAGTCAGAAAGTAAGCGTAATGACTTTTCGGTATTAGGCCGGGTCCTTTTACCCCAATGTTAGGCCTAGTACCCCAACCCATAGAGCTCACAACACATGTATATTAACCCCTTTCCAGCCATGGGAAAAGGGATTGGTGTGTCATTTTCATAATAATACTTTGTCTTGCACTTTCTCTCTCTAGAAATATCACTTTCTCTCTCTAAGATTAAGTAGCCAACCCATCATCTCTTGCTTGTGTTATGATATCATGTATACTACAATTGGTATCAGAGCACATGGGATGATTAGCTAGATTGTGTGTGCGTTTCCTTGGTTAGTTTAGATCAAAAGTTTGGTTTTTGAAGGTTTATGGTCTTATTCTTGACACTCTTTGATTCTCATGTTTGTGATGTTAAAGTTAGTGTTTTTATAGTTGTTATAACCTTCTAGGACCAAGTTGTGCAAAAGAAACCAAGTGAAAACGTTCAAAAGGGTGATTTTTAGGTGTTTTTAGGTGAAAAAGTTTGTTTTTTCGTCGTTGCGTTTTGACCTTCTGAGACATTCTTCGTTGCGTTTTGGTGAAAGAAAGTACATTGCGTTTTGTCGTTTTGTATAGTACTATTGTACTGCGTTTTGTCTTATTAGGGGTTGCGTTTTGGTCGTTGCGTTTTGACCTATAGGTTGCGTTTTGGTCGTTGCGTTTTGACTACAGGTTGCGTTTTGAAGACTTTTGTTGCGTTTTGACTAGGGGAGACTCTGCCCAATTTTTTAATTGGTTGCGTTTTGATCAAGTCTCAAGACTTCATTGCGTTTTGACTCGAGATTCTTCATTGCGTTTTGACTCAAGATACTTCATTGCGTTTTGACTCAAGAATCTTCATTGCGTTTTGACTCAAAATACTTCATTGCGTTTTGACTCAAGAATCTTCATTGCGTTTTGACTCAAGATACTTCATTGCGTTTTGACAATTCTTCACTGCTTTTTGACAAAACTTCAATCAACATTAAGTTAACATTAATTCAACCAAACCAAATCACAATCAAACAACATATCACCTAATCCAACAAACAATCATCACTTTTAACATACAATCACTAATCATTGATCGACACGTAATCATATCACAAGTAATCACTAATGGCAATCGGAAGACATCCAATGTGCCGGTTCAGATACTCGACCACCTATGCTTGATAGGACTGACTTTGCATCATGGCAACAACGTATTCGAATGTATTGTCGGGGTAAAGAGAATGGTGTGAACATTTTGAAGTCAATTGATGAAGGACCATTTCAGATGGGGACATTTCGGGAAACATTAACTGAAGGGACTGAAGGTGCCCCACATCTAGGTCCAGAACGACCACGAGTCTATTCAGACTTGTCACCTGAAGATAAGGAAAGGTACAATGCTGACATTCGGGCAACGAACATCCTACTTCAAGGGCTGCCAAAAGATATCTACTCTCTTACCAATCATTACACCGATGCAAAGGACATATGGGACAATGTGAAGATGCTCCTGGAAGGTTCAAAATTAACAAAAGAGGACCATGAATCACAACTGTATGATGACTTTGAACACTTCCGTCAAAAGAAGGAAGAAACCATTCATGACTACTATGTCCGGTTTGCCAAACTCATCAATGACATGCGGAAAATCAAGATGACCATGTCCAGAATGTAGTTAAACTCCAAGTTTGTGAACAACATGTTGCCTGAATGAGGTAGATTTGTAACAGCAGTGAAACTGAATAGAGGATTGAGGGACTCCAACTATGATCAGTTGTATGCTTATCTGAAGCAACATGAGGCACATGCCAATGAGAACAAAATGATGCTGGATCGATTCACTCAACACACTATGGATCCACTTGCTTTGATGTTAAATGTCTCACACCAGCAGCACTATTCACAATCATCTACAACTCAACCATCCATATATGTTCCACCACACTTTGCTGACAACACTCAACTTGATTGGGACTCTCTCCAACAGAAAACTTAATTGAGAATTTAACCAACACACTTTCCCTACTCACCCAATCATACAAAACATACCTACCTCAAACAAATAATCAACTCAGAACTTTATCAAATACAAGGAACCAAGCTATAATTCATGATGGGAGAGTTGTGGTTCAGAATGTTCAGGGTCGACAGAATAGAGGTCAGGGGAACAATGCACGGGGTGGAGGTGCAGATGGTTATGAGGGAGCACAGAACAGAGTTGGGAATGCTAATCCCGGTCAAGCAAGGCAGATTAAGTGCTACAACTGCAACGGTATAGGCCACATAGCAAGGAACTGCACTCAACACAAGCGTCCACAGAACTCCAAATACTTCAAAGACAAGATGTTGCTGATGCAAGCTCAGGAGAATGGGGTGGCATTGGATGAAGAGCAGTTATTGTTTATTGTGGGTGGACAAGACAACACTATTAATGAAGATGTGGCGATGTGAGCAACCAGTTCAGGACTTAGCTCTCAATGTTTGGATAATGTATTTCAAGATGATGATCTGTGATGCTACGATTTGACGTTGATGAGGCTCTACCGGCTCATAAACTCTGTTCTTGGCAAATCTATCATCAGTTTAGACCAGTATGTGATGAAAGCGGTCCGTCTTATGATTCAGACACTTTCTGACGGTACATGACCATGATCACTTTCAGGATTGCTATTGTGAACATCATGAAGAAAACGTGATGTAGGATGATGTACAACAGATACGTTGTTGGACTAACATGCTGATTATACGAGTGATGTAATATGATCCATATGATCAATATGTACACGGACAAACGCAGTGCCAGGTTGTACAATCAAATGCTTCGACGGTTCCAAATGCTTATGTAAGTGTATGATAGATAATGATTCTGCCATGAGCCTAATAGCCAATCGTCTTAAAGCACCAAAACTATTCAGTAGCTGATTAATTCATTAAATGCTGAACTTTTGCAAATTATAAAGGAACAAGTTGAACTGTATAAAAGACAGACCAAGTTTGAATTAACAGAAAGGAGAACAAAAAATATTAATGAGGCCAAACTAAGAATAGTTATATGTGACCGTAATATTAAGGAAGAGAATTTGAAAAAGGAACTTCATTCTGTAAAATTGCAACTTGCCTCTACCATCCAACATAACAAGTTAATGGTAGATGAAGTTACATCTTTGAAAAAGGATTTTAATCAGAAAGAAAAAAAATAACCATGAAGAATTTTTGGAATTAAAAGCTTTAAAGATAAGGTCCGTGATAAATTTTCAAACAAGTGCCAGTCTATTCAAAAAGTTCACATGATGTGTAAAAACCTAGGTTTCTTATTTTGATGAAGTGAATAAGGTAGCAATTGGCTACATGAACCCCCTATGTTCTACATAAGTGCATGGAAAGTTCAGCCTGCCTGTATAGTGATCATGTAATTGTCCACACCCAATCTGCACGGTCGTAGTACGTGACGGGGAGAAGAGACCCTAGACTTATGATAATTTCTAGGAAGTATAATGAATGAAAAAATGAAGCTAATGAATGTTGTGGATAATAGGTAATATCACAAAACCGCTAATTACTCGAATGAGGAATTTTTTAGCGAACTTCCACCCACAGAAATCAAACTGACCCTAGAACAAACTATTTTGGTCTCAAGATTTTGTTTAATATGAAAGCTAAAGTCTACAAAGAGCAGAACCCCAGACCTATCAAGCGTTGACTGTGTATCTCCAAATATCACCTAACGCTTGTCCCAATAGAGGTTCAACAAAAAGTCAAGGTGAAATTAACATTTTTACACTTAGACAACTTTTTTCTAATTTTGTAGAGAGGAAAACTGTAAAAAGAGAATCACACCAACAGGGAGCAATGAAGGGCGAAAGGGGCTTTTGAACAAACCAGACAGTTACACACGGAGGTCATTCCATTTTTCAAAACTCTTCAAGAAACATTTTGAGGGCATTCGCAATAAAAGCTCTACCAAAGAAGTTAAAGAAATTGAGTGGATGCTATTGATGTGTTTGGATGGCTGAACTTGACCCAAGTATTGTGATAGGAAACATGTTGATGATTTGAACGGAAAAATCCTTCTTATTGAGCATGATTTTATATCGCTGATGGTTTGTCTAAAGAAGTGTTTTTTGTTGCATCGACTTCTGAGCTTAATGTATCTAGATTTACTGAAATGCAAAAGGCTTATAATGTTGTCAAAGCCCGTTGTCTGGAAGTTGAAGCAGAGCTTTCTAATTTACGTGATAATATCCATAAGGATAATTATAACAAACTTTTAAATCGGTTTTCCAATCTTGAGGTAAATCACCTAAACTTACAGTTAAAGTATCAAAACCTTAAAGATAGTTTTCAGAATAAACCGTCTTTTAAGTTATGAATACTCCTGATTTTAACTCGTTTTTGTGATCGGTCAAAATGAAAGCTTCACTCAAGGAAAAGACAACAGTCATCCCAAAAGCTGAAAAATGCAAATATATCAACTTAAGGTGAAAAATATCTCAACTTAAGGAGACCCGTAGTGAACTAGACCGAACACTTAATTTTAGGGCCCGAGACTTTTAGATCTCACAATTAACTGAAAAGGTTAATGGTCTTCAAGAACAAAATGAGCTTTTTAGGGCAGAAAATGCAAAGATAAAGCAGCATTACAAGGAATTGTATGATTTGATCAAGATTACTCATGCTAAGCATACAGAACAGATAACTGCCCTTAAAAATGAAAATAAGAGTCTAAAGGTCCAACTATAGAATACAGTCTCATGTGTCACTACAAATTAGGTTAAACCAAAAGTACTTGCACTAGGAAAGTATGCTATAGATGTTGAACCTATTCCCCCTCGCAATAGGAACAATAGGGAAGTTCATCTAGTTTATCTCAGGCATCTTAAGGAAAGTGTAGATACACTTCGCGAAATAGTGGAAGACGCTAAAGTTGAAAGACCTTTAGATAGATCACTCGCATTTGCTTGCCTTTACACTAAGCATTCTCAGGAACTTTTAGAATATGTGTTTGGCACCTGTCCAAAGGTCTTCAATCAACAAGATAAGAAGCATGCACACACCCCTAGGAAAAAGAAAGTTACATTTGAGGACCAACGTGCAACATCAAGTAGTAATACACATAAACATATAGAGCCAATGCACACTCAAAAGTCTAATGTCCCTGTGCCTCCTTCTACAGGAGTAAACAGTTGCACTGATGCTAGCGGATCTTAGCCTAGGAGTGTTCTCAAGAAACATAGGATCCCGCCGGCTAAAAGTGACAGCTTGAAGAAAGTAGAAGACCACCTTAGGACGATAAAATCCAGTCTGAAAACCATGAATCGTGTTGATTCTAGTATCAGCTCTAAGCGTACTATAATTAATTTGAATTTTCATTCTGTGTGCCAAACATGTAACAAATGTTTATTTTCAGCTAATCATGATATGTGTGTGGTTACTTATTTGCACTCTGTGAATGCATCCCCCAATGTTAAAAATGATGTGCGTCATGATAAGCAAGTTTGGAAACCTAAGCAAGTTACACAAGTGTGGAAACCTAAACATATCAAACAAATTTGGAAACCAACTGGCAAAACACTTAACAATGTTGGTTATCAATGGAGACCCACAGGAAGAACATTCACCCTAAGTGATCAGTGCCCTTTAACTAGGTTCACTAAACTTACAGGAATGTCAGCCATTGCTTGTGCTAACCAATCAGAACCCAACCAACATTGGGGATCCAATTTTCCAAACTCTCCATCTTCGTCTGTTTTCAAATGCAGGTCGTACAAATCGTCCTTTGGTATTTGGACTCAGGCTGCTCAAAACATATGACGGGGGATCGCTCAAGGCTCATGAATTTCGTGAAAAAGTTTATCGGGACAGTTATATTCGGGAATGATCACTTTGGTGCTATTATGGGTTATGGAGATTATGTCATTGGTGATAGTAGAATCTCCAGGGTATACTACACGGAAGGACTGGGGCATAATTTGTTTTCTATCGGTCAATTTTGTGATTCGGATTTAGAAGTTGCCTTCAGAAAGCATTCTTGTTATGTTCGTGATACGGATGGTGTTGAATTACTTAAAGGTTCCCGTGGTTCTAATTTATACACTATCTCTGTTGAAGACATGATGAAGTCCTCCCCAATTTGCTTGCTATCCAAAGCCTCCAAGCACAAATCATGGTTATGGCATCGGCGTTTAAATCACTTGAACTTCGGTACCATCAATGATCTTGCAAGAAAAGACCTTGTCAGAGGATTACCTAGATTGAAGTTTGAGAAAGATCATCTTTGTTCTGCATGTCAATTAGGAAAGAGCAAAAAGCATACCCACACACCCAAAACTGAAAACACCAACTTGGAAGTTCTAAACACCCTTCATATGGATTTATGTGGACCGATGCGTGTGCAAACCATTAATGGGAAGAAATACATCTTGGTAATCGTCGATGATTACTCTCGGTTTACTTGGGTCAAGTTTTTGAGATCAAAGGATGAAACTCCAACGGTGGTCATCAAATTTCTGAAGCAAATTCAAGTCGGTCTCAACAAAACTGTCAGATTCATCCGCACCGACAATGGAACTGAATTTGTCAACAAGACTCTGTATGATTACTATGAAAGCGTTGGAATCTTTCACCAAAAGACAGTACCAAGGACTCCACAGCAGAACGGCGTTGTCGAAAGACGGAACCGAACTCTTGTCGAGGCAGCTCGGACAATGCTAATTTTCTCAAAGGCTCCGATGTTTCTTTGGGCTGAAGCTGTGGCTACTGCCTGTTACACCCAAAACCGTTCCCTTATTCACACACGTCACGACAAAACCCCATATGAGTTAGTACACAATAAGAAGCCTGATCTCACATTTTTCCGGGTCTTTGGTGCTCTTTGTTACCCTACAAATGACAGCGAGAATCTTGGAAAACTACAACCAAGGGCTGATATTGGAATTTTCATTGGATATGCACCGAGCAGAAAAGGTTACAGAATCTACAACAAGCAAACCCGACAAATCATGGAAACTATTCACCTTCAATTCGATGAGCTGACTGAGCATATGGCTCTTGTATAATCTAGTCCATGACCCGCTCCTAACCTGTTGACGCCTGGACCCATCAGTTCAGGGCTCGTACCCAATCTTGCTCCTGCTCTGCCATATGTACCTCCAACAAATAAAGAATTGGAGATGTTATTCCAACCTATGTTTGATGAATATTTTCATATACCGGGTAACCGTCAAGATCCAATTCCTAATGTAGTACAAGACCCGGTCATTCCTACAGGTCCATCAATGTCTATTTCTATTGATCTCGACGCACCATCGGGAAGTCATATATCATCACTATTGGATCATCATTCCTCTTTGGTACATCATGGTGTAGCAGGTGAGCAATATCCAGAAGTTAATCCCTTTGCTGCAGCTAATCCCGAACCATTTGTTAATGTGTTCGCCCCAGACTATAACTCTGAAGCTTCATCATCTGGGGAAATCACCATACCTGAACCCAACCAATCCACTCTACCTCATGAGCATATTCGGAAATAGACTGACTCCCATCCTCTTGATAACATTATTGGGAATCCCTCTAGACTGGTATCCACTCGGAAACAGCTTGCTACGGATGCT
>BQNB010087432.1:2527-27923 GCA_026074375.1 Tanacetum coccineum
AAGTCGGGTGGGCCAAAACATATACAAACACGAATTCGAGAAAAAGTAGTCTAATAATTTTTGTTAATACGAATGACAATCAAACTTTTGTCACTACAAAATTCAAATTAACGTCATAAACATACATACTAATACATCTTGGTTGGGCCAGTTTTTTGTTGCTGTTGGGCCATATATCTCATTTTGGACGAGTCTAAAAATTTTTGTATAGTAATTACACTACAATATGTACATGTAGCTGATTAAAAAAACTGGGTTAGCCATGGCCCATCCCACTACCAACATGGCTCCGTCTGCACTTAGCGGGCTAACTATGACAGAAATCTAAAGTTTTTAAATAGCGGGCCGAGATTTGACCAACTTCTAAACGGCTATAAAAGCCCTTGTGTTTGATTGAGATTGTCTGATAACTCAAAAACCAAACACCACCCCATGGCGAACGTGAGTGATTTTCACCACTCGAGTTCTTAAAAAACGTGAGTGATTTTCATTCCATATAACGTGTTTAATCGCCTCATTTAGACAACTAGCTAGGGTTTCATATGAACAAATAGTGAGGCTTCTTGATTTACTGCGTTTCGTAAGGATGATAAAGAGAAGGAAGCTTGCTGGTTTTGTGTTGAGTGAGAATTCTTAAAACGAGTCGTTCACGAGGCGGTCATAGTCAAGAAAAATGCAAATTATATTGTGTATATGCGAATAACTTGATTTGGGATCACGTAATTGTTTTTTTTGTTTTAGAACATTTATGATTAATGTTTTGCAAACTAGGTATCTAACGTATTAAAAAGTTTGGCATATGTCTTTACTAAAAATTTTATTTGTGATTTCGCAAAAAGGATTATTTATCATTTAAGTCGACTAGGTGCTTTTTGTTAATACATATTTGTAATTATATTTTCTTGTTCTTTATAATTAAAAGCCTAGAAATTTATTTGTCATTAAAAGTATGAGCTGTTAAAAGTAATGATTTCATTGCTTATTATAATCCCTTTTGTAACATCTCATTTATCATCATGTAACCTTAAAACTTGTAACGGTTATTCTTAACGACTTTTCTGATGTATTTAGACGAGTTTCAGATAGAAATAAAGTCTTAAAAACTAAAGACAAAGTATAACATTACTTAAAAGGGAAAAACTCAACAAATTATTAATAGATTTGTGGTGCCAACACCTACCCCATTTCACACTTTGTAGGTACATCGACGAGTCTGCTAACTCCCTTGTACAATTTTATATGATTGATATCATCACGATGTATGTTGGACGATATTAGTAGTCTATTATCTGTGTGTCATGCTTTAGACTTTTGTTTCGAGCTCGTGGGGCATTTATGAGATAAAATGGAAGAAGTTTAGAGAGAAGTTAGAGAGAGAAAGGTAGAGAGAAGAAAAAGATGGATGATTACTTGCAAAATTACAAATGAGAATTAACAAGAACCAACCCCCTCTCCATACTTGGAGAGGGGTATTTATAGTTAATACCAAGAGGCTTTCATGCCTTGGTATTTCTACGGGCCGGGCTCGGGATTACTTTGGGCTTTCGCCCGATACACGTGACCGGTTAGATTACATTTAAGAGCCCGTTTACCCGTGTAGCCTATTACAACGTATATTGTTTTAGTGACCGAGACCTAATATAGTTATGAACGAACTTCCATTGTTCGACTCAATATTTTGAGGCTAACACGTTCGAGATGACGTTTGAAGAATTCGGTTGAAGTCTTTGAGCTTTCGAGATAAGGTTTGGCAGTAAATTCTAGTGATTGGACGTTATCGAGTGTAGGTTCGCATTTTCAGCAGTTCTCGGAAGTAGTCTTAAAGTTCTCGAAAGTAGTCTAGCATTCTCAAAAGTCATTATTTCTACTCTCGGTTCATTTTTATTGAAGTTTTAGAAGATTCAGTAGTAATAGTTGTGTATTTTCAATAGAAATATATTGTAATAGATATATACGCATTTTCGGTTCTATCGATAATCGTATATTAGGTTCATTCTTAAACTCGGTTTTATCGAGTTTTATTAGGTTCACACATTTTCAGTTCTATCGAAAATTGTAAATAAGGTTTTGCTACTTTTAATCTCGGAAATACGCTTTCAAAGTCATAACATACATCTATTTCACGGTTTTATCGTGAATTGGGTTGTTGAAATTTTTTTTTTTTTCAAATTCTAAGAATTCGGAAATCAAATTCAGTTTTATCGATTTGAATTTAGAAGACTTTTGGATTATCTAGTCATCATTAATTTCGGTTTAATCGAATTAGTGGTTATTAATAATCCATAATTGTTGAATTTTTCAAAATTTGGACATATCGAGTTTGTGGTTTAATCGAGTTTTTGGTTTTATCAAGTTTGAAGCAAGAACATTTCCGAGTTTAATAAGTTTTTAGAATACCGAGTTTATTAGTATATGTTGTCCGAGTTTGTGTACTGTTCGAGAAGTGTATCGATTTTCAGACTACTTGTTATCTGAGAACAGAGTTGTTCGAATTTGACAACTGTTACCGAGTTTGATAATATTCTCACAAATATCACTCATTTTCGTCTACAAAGATCCAATCTTTGAATCATAAGACATGTCGACATCCAAAACATACCAACAATCCCTTGCTGATGCCGGTTCTGAGACTAGGCCTCCTATGCTTGAAAGGGGTAGTTATATACCATGGGCAAGTAGATTCAGACGATATCTAAACCGGAAGAGAGACAACCGGAAGTGGCTTCTCAAAGCACTTGATGAAGGCCCTTATGTGTTTAAGATTTTCACTCCTGAAGGCTCGACAATACCACGATTGCAAACTGCAGAGGATCTTGAAGGTGATGACTTATTGCTCCATGATGCTGAAATGGAGGTCATGAATATGATTCTACTTTCTATTCCTAATGAGATTTACAATTCTGTGGATGCTTGCACTTCGGCCAAGGATATGTGGAAACGAGTTGAACGTTTGATGAGGGGAACTATACAAAACAAAGTTGACAGAGAAACGCGTTTTACGAACGAATTTGATCAATTTGTTGCTGAACCAGGGGAAACACTTGTTTCTGTCTACAATCGTTTTGCTCAGCTAATGAATGATTTGGAACGAAATAACATAAACTTTCCAAATGTCACAATTAACACAAAGTTTCTGAACAGTTTGCAACTGAAATGATTGAAATATGTGGCTCAGGTTCGTCTTGCTAAACGATTGACAGTGGATTCGTTTGATGATCTTTTTGATTATCTTCATCAATTTGAGAAACTGGTTAATACATCAAGAGCAAAGAAGTCAGAAAAATCTCATGACCCCTTGGCTCTAGTAGTACACACGGGTTCATCATCCAGACAAACATCATCAGAAAAATCCTACGTCTGTGGTTGATTATGATGATGAGTACCAACATGATGATGTTCACAACAATTCTGAAGATCCTCTAGTTTCTGCGATGTTACTCCTTGCCAAAGCCATTACTCAAAATTTTTCTAATCCAACAAATAATCGTCTTCGTGCGTCATCCAACACCAGAAATCAAGCAATCATTCAAAGAGACAGAGTGAATATTCAAAGCAGGAATTCTGGTAATACTGGAAGGAATAGCAGACGAGCTTATGTTCAAGAAGAAGTTGTTGAGGGAATGAATGCTTCAAATGAGACTGGAAATGTTCAAAGGACTCTTCGTACTCTATCTTCAGGCAATACTTCAACTGTCCAATGCTACAACTGCAGTGGAAAGGACATTATGCTAGGAATTGTCCAAAGCCAAGGGTTCGTGACTCGAAGTATTTCATGGAGCAAATGTTGCTGGCAAAACAGGATGAAGCTGGCGTAATTCTTACTGATGAGCAGAATGATTTTCTCTTTGCTGATGCTTCAATGATGGAAGAAATTGAAGAACTCAGTGCAAACATATGCTTAATGGCCAGAATTCAACCAGCTGATCATTCTTCTGATGATGGGCCAAGCTATGAGTCTGCATTTATAAGTGAGGTACAATCTTTATCCATCAATGAAAATAATGAACCAATGTATCCAACTTATACTAAAATTATTAACAGTACCATTGGTGATGATCAAATTAATAGCAATATTAAATTTGATTCATTCAAGGGAAATGTTAATAGTGGCAGTGTTGAAAAAGATACACATGTTCCTGATCTATGTGCAGTAGAAAAACTTGCTAGAAATGCATATCAGGAAGCTGAAAAACAACAAATATTTGCTCAACAAGTTCAAAAACAAAACACGCATTTGACTAGTCAGCTTGAGATGTATAAGGAACGGGTTCGGATTTTGGAAAACATAAACAAGGATAATAATTATCTCAACGAATTTCTTGAAGCTGATGAACGGGCAAAACGTTATAATAAACAAGCTCAGTCTCAATTAGTTCGTGATCGAGATATCATTCGAGATCTCGAACTTAAATTAAGGTCGTATAAGTACTAATCACATTGGGTAATTACTACCATGCATAATTCTATATAGCTAATCACCATCTAATTGTTTTGGAAAAATTGTGTTTAATAAGTTAAAACGTTTATATTTCCCGTTGTAGTAAAACTGGCGTAACTTTCGCGTTTTAAGTCCGATTTTGACGTTTCTTATGCCCACGCTTTCGTATTAGGACGAGTTATCATAATTTGACATTTTCATAATTTTGATCCTCTGATGAACAGTACTTTTACTGTTCATACCAGTTATAAAGTTATTTTTATAGTTTTAATTATCGTAAAACCCGTAAACGTCATATTTTATTCGTTATAGCTCCGTTTTTAGTGATTCTTTCGAGCACGTTCTCGTAGTTGAAAGTTCTACTTATTTATGAGGTTTACAATAATAATTATTTCTGTCATGAATAGTAACTTTTATAAAAATAGTTTTATAAAAGTATTAATTGTCGTAAACTCGCGAAATTCATAACTCGTTCTTAACCCCTTTTCCCTTTTATTAATTGAAAAATTTCGATTCTTATCATTTTGGAATCCTAAAAATATGTATTATTTGTTAAAAATACCAAACTTGCTGTTTGAATAATTTTTATAAAAATTCTTTTATAAATCCGTTTATTTATCGTATAACTTGTTTTTACCGTAACTTTTTCGTTATTAATCCGTTTGACAAGTTTCTTACCTTTCCGGAATCGTCTTGAGATGTATTATCTTATAAAAATATAAAATAAATATATTTTTATACACTTTTGGACAGAAAGTTTGGGTGACCTTATTAAGTCCATTTTTAACCTTGTTTTTATATTTTACACTTTATAACTTTACCACAAGCCTTATATTTTATATATGTCATATAGTGATTACCTTATAAATGGAGTCCATTAGTTCCATTAATTGTCTATATGTTCCAAATTACCTTGTCCATATTTAACACTTTTATTACCTTAAACTTTCATAAGTAACATTTTTACTCCATGTTTATCCTTAGCCATTTTTTACATATAAAAACCCATAAGTGTACAAGTGTATTTCTTCCAACATGGCTTTATTTTAGTGTTCAAGTAACATGATCTAAAAGTCAATAAATCAACATTAATTTGTCATTTGCTTTCTTTACTTGTAAACAACGTATGTAACCTTATAAACCCCTAATTAATACATTAATCTTTTTTATGCTTAACCAAAAGTTCGTATATCATTACGTGTCCATTTTAACTTGATGTCATTAACATCATAAAGATATATAAAAGTGTACAATGTGATGATAACAAGGTAAAAACTCTTTTTACTTGATCAAAGATCCTAAATGGTGATTCTAGTATAATAGATACTAACATATGCATATTAATGATAAATGTATGATCATAAAGAGTTCAAGATGACCTTATGGTCATTATGAGATGATTGACTATACCACAATCAAACACTTGTTTAGACAGAAACCAAAGCTTGCAAAATATAACCCTAGTTTCCAAGTCGAAAAACCAGAACTTCTCTTTATTGATTAATGCTTGATAAATGGTAGCCAAGCATGCTTGGAAAACATCTTAGAATGTCTTAAGATTGATGTAATTGTAGAATGTGTATAGGTGGTATAAAATTTGGTATGGATTTGGTATTAAGGGTGTTTGGTGCCGTGGGATGAAGGAGCACAAAAGGGAGGGTTTTTGTGATTTTTAGCTAAGTGTAAAGTGTTATATGTGTCTCTCTTGCATGATACTTGCAATATATGTGTTTAAAAGGTCAAAAAGGTATGCAATAGTTGTATGGGACATGTTCATGGTCTTTAAGGAAGCTTTTCTTGGTCTTTTCTTTGGTCTAAGGAAAACAATACTAGCTAGGTTTTTAATGAGCAAGTGATGTACAAAACCAAGTTGTATGTAAAATGTGTGCTCCTTGTTTCCCCAAGGTTGTTGTATTGCGTGGGTTAGGAGGGGGGACAAGGTTTATAGAAGCCTTTTTGCTAGTTAAACAACTTTATCAAGTCATTTTATTTGCAAGTTACTAGTTGTAACTTTATTTAAAAGATGTCAACTTGTATCCATTTGTGTCTTGCTTTATTTTCAATGTATAAAGTGTAAGATAATATTATCATGGGTAAATTTAATAATACTTTGGGTATTTGGTACAATCGAGGGTATTTGTTGAAGCGTAGATTAATTAACGTGCTTCCGGTTATGCCTAAACGCACTTTATCGCGAAACGAATATAAAATTTTCAGTATCAGATAAAAATAATGTAACAAGGACCATAATTATTCTCATTTATAATTATTTAATACTTGATTGATATAAACGTTTAATCGTTTGATGGCCGTTTACATTGAACACTAATTTTTGGCGTACGCGATTTAACTTAACGTTTATGATTTAAAACAAACGCGTACAATACAAAAGATACATAGTAGATTTATCGTCATCGTCAATGACTTGAAAACACAGAGTGTTATAGACTTCCCCCGTTAAACGAGCCTTGTCCTCAAGGCTTACGATGAAGCACTTGACGACGGTGCGGTCTTGGTGAAGAGGTGTGGGTATTTCTTCTTGAATTGGTCTTCACGTTCCCACGTGAACTCAGGACCTCTCTTGGAGTTCCATCGAACCTTGACTAGTGGAATGCGGCTTCGATTCAACCGTTTAACTTCACGGTCCATGATCTCAACGGATTCCTCAACAAACTGAAGCTTGTCATCGAAATGAAGTCCATCCAACAGAACGGCTAACGGTTCGTCGGCATAGCACTTTTTCAAATTTGATACATGAAATGTATTGTGAACCCTACTTAGCTCTTCTGGAAGCTCGAGTTTGTAAGCAACCTCTCAAACCTTTCCTAACACCTTGAAAGGTCCAACATACCTGGGGTTTAACTTCCCCCGTTTGCCAAAACGTACGACCCCTTTCCAAGGCGAAACTTTAAGCATAACTGTAGGATCGTTTAAATCATAACACGGGTGATGATTCGAGTGGTTTAGCTAGTTTCTAGTGAGAGAAACACAAGAGAGAGATTCTAGAGAGAGAGAGAGAGAGTGTATGTGTTTTGAAGTGTAAAAGATTTGACTAGCTTGCCTCTTCCAAAGTTGGAAGAGGCTTATATAGTTCTTACAAAATACCGGGTATTAGTACCCGGCATAAAACCGAAAGACTTACCATTAACTATTAAACTACGAGCTATTATAAACAATAAATATACGGGGTGACCAAGTCTTTTACTCATATCTAACAATCTCCCCTTAAGGGAGGTCACCCTTGAAAACACTAGACTTAAGCTCTTATAGCTTGCAGTCTCTTAATTCTTCATGTTACATCTAGTACATTGTTGTTGTGATCTTTTGATAACAATTGAGCTTGTTCACTTTGACTTATTTTGATTGTGATCATGAGCTTTCTTGAGATCATCAGCCAAACTTAATCTCTCATTATCTTGTAATCTATTGCCATCTTGTGCACTTGTGAAGAAATATATGATATCAGAGTTTGCGAAAGCTTTGACATCTTTATGAGATCTTATATAATTTCATAACAAATGTAGGTCGTGTCTGACGCATTGGTTTTTTAATTGACATTATGGAACTGGGTATTCCATCTCTTCTTCCATCTTTAAATGATCCTGTAATGAAACAGTTAGCAATAAAGAGAAAATTGATTTGAAAAATCAGTCTAAGTGTTAATTATGAAAATATTTTGTAACACTTCGAGAGTTTTGATTGGTTGTCAAATGTTCAATTAACCATCTTTTCATTATGCTGGTGAACATGTTTTGATTCTCGTAGAATCGACCATGTTTTTTCCAGTTGACACATGTTTGATCTTGTTGATTCGCACTAAGTCAACTCACTGATGCTGTTGATGTGGCTCTAGCAGGATTTCCATCTTCATAGTGAATACCTTCGTATCACTCAGATGTTCTGGCAAGATCACAAGGATAATGCGTAGGACTCTTAAGATAACCTTGTTTCCACAGTGTGTGAAAGACAAGATAATTGGAAATGTGTCCTAACGAGATTAATGTTTATCTCATGGCTCTAGCTCGAAAATGCGCTTTGATATTAGTGAACGGAGGGCTTGGAGCTGACTGCCACCTTTTCAATACCGACTTACTCGGAGTGAGTGAGTTAGTAGATCACATGTTTAGTCTCCGTGAGAAATGAAACAGAAATCTTTTAAGAGATTCTGAGTGGCTTGGGAGGGTTGTGCATTGCATCACTAGGTCCATGATGTCGTTTTCAATGTCAGCAATCAACTTGTGATTCTGACAGCATATGTATTGACCCGGTTTCTGCCTTAAGTGTATGGAGGGCTTCTTTCTTTACACCCTTTATATGTTACATTTATTTTTTTCATTCCTCAACCCTTCAGTGCTTACGAGACTTCATGACTAGCACTAGTTGGGTATATTCCAAGTACTAGTCCATATCAGTCGTTCTTTTCTCTTGTTCTCACTTTAACTCCTTTTTCATAACCTATGGACTTCTGTACTATCTAGTGGAAAAAAATTTTACCCTATTATCCAAAAATCTAAAATTTGGTGTATAAATACGATAAAAAGGTAAAGAAAAAAATTATACTTTTCTTATTTTTTTACCGCACAAAAAGTGTCGCTTAAAAGGTGGCGCCGAAATAATTTTTACACTATATACTAAACATTTGAATTTGATGTAAAAATAAGTTAAAAAGTCTATAGAAAAAAGATTACAAATTACTTAATTTTTTCGCCAAAAAGTGTCGCTAAAAGGGGTGTCGTCTGGATACTTTTTTTTTAATCAAACCGCTGCGTATTGGCAACTCGCCGTGAGGTTTAGCAAACCGCCATGAGCAACTCGCCTGCTAAAAATAATCAAACCGCTGTGGAGCAATCGCCGTGTCATTAAATACTCGCCGCCTAGAAAAACATAATCGCGTGGAATAAAAAAGATAGGGCTACTCGCCGGCTAATAAAATAATCAAGTAACTCGCCGCCTTGAACAACTCGCTGTCAATTTAGTAACTCGCCGCTGAGTATAATAATCAAACCGCCATGGGATTAAAATTTGGGCAGAGTAACTATTCCTTTTTGCTCAATATAATAATCAACTCGCCACACACCTGTCAAACCGCCTCCTAAAATGGCAACTCGCCACTTAACTTTTTACCTTAAAACGTGGATCTTGTCTCAATACTTGTCAACTCGCCACGATGAACACTTGTTCGAATTAACCAAAATCAAGCCATATGATCTTTCCAGCCACGAAACTAGGTTACAACATACAATATTAAGTGTGTATATGACGATTAAACACACCTTAACTCGTATTTCTTTGAGAATCGTCCAATATGAAGCAACCCTCCACGAAGAACACTAAGCTTTAAAAGCTTATAATTCGAACTAGGAGCTTGTATTAGCCACGAAATTTGTAACACTCTAACCTTTTGATGTGTAGAACAAGTAGAGAGCAAGATTAACAAACAATAAGCCCAAAATCAAAAGTGAGCCGTGGTTTTTTTCTTCAAAATGAGCCACGAAATTTGATATATAACCACACAAATCAAACACGAATCCACCAAGGCTCTGGTACCAATTGTAGGATCGTTTAAATCATAACACGGGTGATGATTCGAGTGGTTTAGCTAGTTTCTAGTGAGAGAAACACAAGAGAGAGATTCTAGAGAGAGAGAGAGTGTGTATGTGTTTCTATGAAATGATTTGACTAGCTTGCCTCTTCCAAAGTTGGAAGAGGCTATATATAGTTCTTACAATATACCGGGTATTAGTACCCGACTTAATACCAAAAATCGTACTATTAACTATTAAACTACGAACTATTATAAACAATAAATATAAGGGATGACCGAGTCTTTTACTCATATCTAACAATAAATTTTAAAAATTAGCGAAAATTTGAGTTTCAGCCATAAGTGATGGACGTGATGGTATACGTAGGCATGAGACTTTTACCGACTCATTGCAAAACAATAACTCTACTTAGTTCAAAGATTATGGCCATTTTAAACTGTATTATGTATGAATTAGCCATTCGTTCTATTTGTTACCTACGACATTATGTTTTCCTATTTTACCAATATATTTGGTGAAACACATCAGACCTGAAGTCTGCACATCTCAAATGGTAATCAGCGATCTCGACTCACTATTTCAAAATATAATACCAAGAAGGGTGCGAAAGTCGCAAGTCTTGGGGAGATAAGCATGGATAAATAAACAATATAACTGAAGTATTTTCTATTTCACTAGAAAAGAAATTCTTACCTATATATAGCATAACTTCCCTAATGTCTTTTTCTAGCCACAACAAAATTATAAAACCTCTCTTAGAGCCTCGAAAACTTAGGGGCTCACCTGAGTTGAACATGGACGGCTTTTAAAAACGTCAACTAATATGTTGGTAAGAGTCATAGCAGTTCTAGAAACCAAAAACTATCACACAAAACCTTTCATCTTCAATCTCAATTCACTAGTAGATTAGCTCAAAAATGACAAGATTAGGTACATATATATGATAAACTTATTAACTTCACATGTAACTTATGCGCTTTAATCAAATTGCAATCCAATCATCATATCAAATCAAACAAAATCATAAAACTGGGTAGCTTAAACCGCCACTTCGAGTCCAAATAACAAACATTGAGTAGGCGTACTCATCCAATCCAAATCAACAACACTTGACATGCCAAACACAGTACATGCAAGTAAATCATAATCCTTGACAAGCCACACACAGAACAGAGAACAGCAAGTAATAATCATTAAATACTTGGACATGCTAAACACAATACAAATGTCAAAGTAAATATCACAGAACAACATGTAACACAAGGTTCATATAATAGTCATACAATGTCCACAAAAAAAAATCTCCAAATAAAAAAAAACCCATAATCACTGAGAATATAGCATTAAATACATTTCAAAACCATTTGGATCATTTCCATCCCAATTTAAAAACAATGTAAAAAGAGGGACAATGAAACTCACCTCATGCACAGCTACTTCAAAAATCCTTGCAAATCAACTAAATATAAAAATAAAAACACGAATGTTACAACTCGATTAAGGCCTAAATGCTCAACGTGCGATGTAAACAACAATCCAAATGATGGATCTACTATATGATCTATACCTTAGCTGTTTTTAGTAAAGTGATGGTCATTATTATTCCCGAGCCTTGGATAAGAAAAACATAGTTTATGGGAATTCATTTAAGAGCTTAATTGGGCCTAGGTGACGGTATCTCTAAGGCCTCATTTTGTATTAAAGCCCGGCCAACATAAAGTGCCAAACAAATACCATCCAGGATATTTATTGACATTCCTTGTACTATATAAAGCCCTCTCCTAAGTATGGAGAGGTGTGTTGCATCTTCTCATTAATTCTAGTGCAAGTCAAACCAATGCTTTTTTTCTCTTTATATTTTCCTCTCAAGTTTCTTTACTCTTCTCTGTCTCTCTCAGATATATTTTATTCTATACTTATAGTGATATGTTGAATGAGAGAAGAGCTCGATATCTCCCTGCAACACATGTGTACTCCAGAGCCACGTGTGGGTTTAAGGGTAATTTGTTGTATATGTAAGGAACCAGGATAGGATTCTTTTAAAAAAGCTTATTGGATCTGCTTTATTCTTCTATTTTTTTTTGTGTCTCTTACATTACTTATTATTTTTTGTCAAATCTTATAGGCTTTCTGTTGAAACCTTCTTGTGGGCTTACATGTTTCATATGATCTTTTATTTTTTTTTTCCCAACGTTTATGGGTTTAAATAAAAAAAAAAAAAATAACTAGGAATAAATTACATGTGACGTTTGTCTAATGAATTATTCTTTCTGTTTGTCATCATATCCATTAAGTGTAATAACATCACTATTGGTTCTAACAAGCATTATTTTCACAAGCTTATTATAACGGATGTACAACTTCTTTACTCTATCTTCTGTTTAATACTTTTTTTGTGGTGATTCATTCAAGAACGCTCTATTCGATAGCTTATTATTTGCCTTATCATCTTGTTTGGTGGTTGCAGCCCAATTTATCAAGAAAAGCACGTTTTTGTGGTCCTTACGGTGAAGACAAGGAGACCAAGATCCCATTTTTTTGCGACAAGGACGGTTGAAGACAACAAAAAGGACGATAGTAAAAAACGCTTTGGAACCGAACGACAAAGACCTCAAAGATAGTAACAAGCGAAAGGCGCTAGGGTATATCAATAACTTAATTATTTAAAGCCAAGACAGACCCTGAAAACAAAATAAATTATATAATGTGAACCGAAGACTATCGCACCTATGCGGAAAGACAGAATGACAACAAAAGAAAGGCTGATGATTCGTTAAGAAACCATCACCAACAACAACACCACAAGAAGCAAAATGTAGCTAGGGCATACACTGCTGGTCCTGGCGAAATGAAGGTCTATACTGGAGACCTACCTCTGTGCACCAAGTGCAACTACCATCACACTGGGCAATGTGCACCTAAGTGTGGAAAATGCAAGAGGTATGGCCATGCTACAACTGATTGTCGGGCCAATACCAACAACAACAAGAATCAGAAGGCTGGAGTATGCTATAAATGTGGTAACACCAGGCATATGAGGAGAGATTATCCAAAGTTGAAGAACCATGAGAATTGAAACGGGAATGGCACAGCTCAAGGAAGAGCTTATGCTATGGGAGGAAGAGATGCTAGCCCAGACTCTAACGTCATCACGGGTACGTTTCTTCTCAACAACCGTTATGCTACAATTTTGTTCGACACTGGTGCGGATAGGAGCTTTGTATCTAATACCTTTAGTGCCTTGATTAACATTACCCCCACTATGTTATAAAGTCATTATGATGTAGAATTAGCTGATAGGAAAATCATAAGAGTTAACACCATAATTCGTGGTTGCACTCTAAACTTCATGAACCACCCTTTCAACATCGACTTGATGCCTGTCCCACTCAGTAGTTTTGACGCCATTATTGGAATGGATTGGTTAACAAAGCATCATGGAGTGATCATCTGTGACGAGAAGATTGTACGAGTTCCTTTCGGAAGAGAAATGTTAATCTTTCAAGGAAACAGAAACAACCAAAAGAAAGAATCTCGACTGAATATCATTTCGTGCACTAAAGCACAAGAGTATCTGTCAAAGGGATGTGACATCTTTTTGGCACACATCACTACAAAGGAAGCCAAAGACAAGTCGGAGGAGAGGCGACTTGAGGACGTGCCGATTGTCAGAGACTTCCCTGAAGTTTTTCATGAAGACTTGCCGGGTATTCCACCAACTCGACAAGTAGAATTCCAAATTGATTTGGTACCAGGTGTTGCACCTGTAGCACGGGCGCCTTATCGATTGGCACCATCGGAAATGAAAGAACTGGCAGAACAACTTCAAGAACTATCCGACAAAGGATTTATAAGACCCAGCTCTTCACCTTGGGGAGCCCCGGTCTTGTTTGTCAAGAAGAAAGACGGATCGTTTTGTATGTGCATCGATTATCGTAAACTGAACAAGCTAACGGTAAAGAACCTTTATCCACTTCCTAGGATCGATGACTTATTAGATCAACTTCAAGGGTCGAGTGTCTACTCGAAAATTGATTTACGATCAGGTTACCATCAGTTGAGAGTTAGTGAAAAATACATTCCCAAGACCGCGTTTAGGACGCGTTATGGGCATTATGAATTTCAAGTGATGCCTTTTGGGTTAACAAATGCACCTACTGTATTTATGGACCTCATGAACAGGGTGTGTAAACCTTATTTGGATAAGTTTGTAATTGTCTTTATCGATGATATACTAATTTATTCAAGGATCAAGAAAGAGCATGAAGAGCATCTCAAACTAATCTTGAAGCTATTTAAAAAGGAGGAGTTGTACGCAAAATTCTCCAAGTGTGAATTTTGGATTCCAAAAGTACAATTTCTCGGACATGTGATAGATAGCAAAGGCATCCATGTCGACCCTGCAAAGATCGAGTCAATTAAAGATTGGGCATCTCCTAAGAATGCAACAGAGATCCGCTAATTTTTAGGACTCGCCGGTTATTATAGAAGATTCATTAAAGGGTTTTCAAAAATCGCCAAGCCAATGACTAAGCTGACTCAAAAGAATGTGAAGTTCGACTAGGGAGAGAAAGAGGAAGCCGCATTTCAACTGATTAAACAAAAGCTGTGTAGCGCACCTATTCTGGCCTTGCCTAAAGGATCAGAAAACTTCATCGTTTATTGTGATGCTTCGCATAAGGGTTTGGGTGCCGTGCTTATGCAAAACGAGAAAGTTATAGCCTATGCTTCTCGACAGCTGAAGATCCACGAGAAAAACTACACAACACATGATCTAGAACTTGGAGCTGTGGTGTTCGCTCTTAAGATATGGAGACATTACTTATACGGAACACGATGCACCGTATTCACCGACCATAAGAGTTTACAACATATCTTGGATCAAAAAGAGTTGAACATGAGACAACGGCGTTGGTTGGAATTACTTAGTGATTACGATTGTGACATTCGTTATCACCCGGGAAAGGCAAACGTTGTTGCTGATGCCTTGAGCAGGAAAGAACGGTCTAAACCTTTAAGAGTTCGAGCCTTAGTCATGACTATTGGGTTGAATCTTCCTAGACAAATCCTAGAAGCTCAAACTGAAGCATTAAAACCTAAAAACCTCACTGTTGAAGATGTTGGGGGCATGCTCTGACAAGACCTTACAAAGGAAAGATTGAAACCCCGTGCGAACGGAACCTTGTGTTTAAACAACAGGAGTTGGTTACCATGTTATGGCGACTTAAGGACTCTAGTCATGCACGAGTCTCATAAGTCAAAATATTCTATTCATCCAGGTTCAGACAACATGTACCAAGATTTAAAGCAGTTATATTGGTGGCCTAACATGAAGGCGAACATTGCTACTTATGTTAGCAAGTGTCTTACTTGTGCCAAAGTCAAGGCAGAGCATCAAAAACCTTCTGGCTTACTAGTTCAACCAGAGATTCCAGAATGGAAGTGGGAGAAAATCACCATGGATTTCGTCACTAAACTTCCTAAGACGGCAAACGGTTATGACATCATTTGGGTGATCGTTGATCGTCTTACGAAATCTGCTCACTTCCTACCAATGAGGGAAAATGATCCCATAGAGAAGTTGATGAAGCCTTACATGAAAGAAGTAGCCACCCGACATGGTGTACCTGTATCTATTATCTCCGATCGTGATGGTAGATTTACTTCGCTATTCTGGCAAGTACTTCATGAGGCATTGGGAACTCGATTGGACATGAGTACGGCCTATCATCCCAAAACTGACGGTCAAAGTGAAAGGACTATCCAAACCTTAGAAGATATGTTACGCGCTTGCGTGTTAGATTTTGGAAAGAATTGGGATAGACATTTGCTGTTAGTAGAGTTCTCGTACAACAACAGTTATCATACCAGCATAAAGGCTGCACCCTTTGAGGCACTGTATAGGCGAAAGTGCCGATCACCCGTGTGTTGGGCAGATGTTAGAGATGCTCAGCTTACAGGTCCTGCAATAATTCATGAAACCACCGAAAAGATCGTCTAAATCAAAAGCAGAATCCAGGCCGCTCGTGACCGACAAAAGAGCTATGCAAACATTAGACGTAAACCAATGGTATTCTAAGTTGGTGACATGGTCATGTTAAAAGTTTCACCTTGGAAAGGGGTTGTGCATTTTGGAAAATGGGGGAAGTTAAACCCTAGGTATGTTGGCCCCTTCAAGGTGATCGAGAGAGTCAGAACTGTTGCCTATAAACTTGAGCTACCACAACAATTAAGTCGAGTTCATAACACGTTCCACGTGTCAAATCTGAAGAAGTATCTGTCTGATGAATCACTTATTATTCCATTAGGAGAACTACATGTTGATGACAAGCTCCACTTTGTGGAAGAACCAGTAGAAGTTGTGGATCGTGAAATCAAACAATTGAAGAGAAGTCGCATTCCCATCATTAAGGTTAGATGGAACTCTAAAAGAGGTCCTGATTTTATCTGGGAACGTGAGGATCAATTCAAGCAGAAGTACCCACATCTCTTTACCAAACCCGTACCTTCGTCAAGTGTCGCGACTTGAGCCTTAGTGACAAGGCTCTTCTAATGGGAGGAGACTGTAACATTTCGCATTTTCAGGTCATTTTACGACTTCAACTATTTCATTACTTATTTTTAAGCTTTTACGCGTTTGCTTTTTTATTTCAATCGCATTAGTTAGATCGCATAAAAAAATCAGCATTCAACGTAAACGGGCATCAAACAAATAAAAGTTTACGTCAAGCAAATGTTATATAATTATTTAGAAAATAAATATTAACCTTTTGTATGTTATTTTTGTGCGTTACGTAAAATGCTTACGTATACACTTACACTTATGCACGCATGCAACAAGTCATCACCCTACCAAATTATACATTCATATGCATGCATATAGATAAATTATACATGAAATATAATCCCTTATGCTCTTGTCTCATTACTTGTCGCCAATACATAAGCCAAATGAGGAAATTCCAACATTTTAAAACCTTGTTACATCTATTTTTTTATGATAAACCTTTTCCTAAGCAAACTTGTGACTTTGTTTCACTCTCAAAACATTTTCTACTACGCCTTGGGAATACATGTACACGCCTAGAACACAAATCAAGACACACAATACCATTCTAGGAGACTAGTAAAGAAAGGAGTTTTAACTACTGCTATAATTACTAATATAAGCATAACACCACCTAACTAGATAACCCTTGTCACAAAAACACAAAAACACTTCTTTCTTTTGGCTCGTGGAAACTCACGGCAGTAGCAACACAAAAAGGAAAGAAAGAAAAGTTCAAGCTTTGGTTTATTTACTTACAAGTGATCTCAAGTGGGGTTTAGGTTAGCTTGAACAAAGGGTTTGCATAGGACTAGATTTTGTTCATCTCATCTTCATCATACACTCAAGGTTATCATAAAACCCTAATCTTTTCATTTACTTCATTTCATGGTTTATATAATGTTTATATTGTTATCATCACCTAGGTTACTTTATGACTTTATAAAAATATAAACACACATGTACATATACGAATTACATTTTTAACAAGGTTAATATAATGTTTAAAATATGTTAATATGTTTAAAACAAGTAATTACAAGCAATGGATATGTATTATAATTATTTATTAAGTTATGAATATTTATTTAATTATAAAGTTTACATAGTTAAATAAATATGTTGGACACTTTTCTTAGACATTATGGACATAATATGATGGACAATATTTAAAGGGCTTAAATTATACCCAAGATATGCTATTGTATAAATTAGAGGAATTGTGATAATTTATTTGAGTTGAAAATACTTAAAAATCAAGTTATATAATTATTTGTATAAAACATTAAAACAATCTGTTTTAATTCGACCCCTAAACTGTTGGTTTGATGTTTTTATAAAAAAGTACATATTATGAGCTTTCCAAATCTATAAAGAACTCGCGAAACGGATAAATAACGAAGGAGTTATGATTTTTACAAGATATACATTTATAAAAGTATTTTTATAAAAGAAGGTTATAAAATATATGAATTCGAATATGAGTAAAATATTTTATACTTTTCTGTAAAAGTAGATTTTATAAGGATTCTAAAAAGGTAAGAAACTTGAAAAACAAATGGATAATGAATTAGTTATGACTTTTTCATGTTTAATTAATATAATAACCAAAAGTAACTTTATAAAAGTGATTTTATAAAAACCATTATTTTTACAGTTTTCTACAGTAAACATGGACCCTATTAAGTGACATAAAATTTAATTATAAAAACATGGACATAAAGAACACTAAAAACATAATTAAAATGAATAAGTTACGACATTTTTAAGTTATAACAATTAATTATATAAAAGTAGTTTTATATAATTTATAAAATAATATCATGGTTACTGTTCATCAGTATCAATAATATTACAAATATTACATTTGATTAGTATTTTCAAATACGAAACCATGGGTATAAATAACATGCAAAACAAATTAAAATGAATAAGATACGATAATTGCAAGGTATAACAATTAATTATATAAAACTAGTTTTATATAATTTATAAAATATAATAAAGGTTACTGTTCATCAGTAACAATAATATTACAAATGTAGTATTTTCAAATACGAAACCTCGAATATCAATAACACGCAAAACGGAGTTAAAACAAGAGAGATACTAAACGAGTAAGTTTATATACTTCTAAAAACCCTCTTGTGCACTATTTTTATAAATATATAAAAATACATATTTCAAGTGTTGGAAATATACATACAAGTATTATTAACACTTAATTCAATCAATTGACAAGTATAACATCTTTACAAACATATTTAGGTGGTGATGTAACTCTATAAGATTATATATGTATAGTTATTCAAGTACATTATATTCATACGACCTACGTTAAATAGTTTGCATTCAGATTATCAAGTGATGAGTCACTCACTTGCTATATCATACCTTCATTCGCCTAAGGTGAGTTTATAGTCCCCACTTTTATACTTTTTCAATCATTTATCAAATCTCGGGGATGAGATCATGTTTGTTTTTTTTCAACATGGATTCAAGAAACAATTTAAATTAAAATATTACGAGTTTGCCTAAGTAGCTATAACCCCCTATGCCCATTATCATGAACTGTTACATTGCATGGATGTAATAGTTAATGCATATGTGAAGCGCGAATGTTATGAATAGATCTATTTGGGATTAACATCCCCGTTCGGGCAAGTACGCTTGTCTAGTTTACCGGTTGGCCGGAAACTACGAACGAATACCAATTGAATTCATGGAGGTTACGGATGAACATCTACCTTGGTGGCAAAGTCCTTTTATGTGTATTAAAAAAAAACAATGTTTACGCATTCGTTGTTCATGAGCAAATGCATTTCGTAAATATCTTTATGAGCTATTGTATTCGTACTCTATTACAGGAAAAAAAAGAATAAATCTTGCTATCCGATTCTTATAATTCATCAAACCATAAAAATTCACCAACAATATTGTTGACAGATAAAACATGTTATTCTCAGGTCAATAAGTTACAAGTCACGGAAACATTAGTCATGGACCCTTCCTTTGAAGGTACCCATAGATCAAAAAGATTTTGTCAGCATAAACATTTTGGAACATTGGTTATTTTTTTAGAAATACTTTACTTTCCAAGATAAAAAAAAAAACAATTAAGCCATAAGCTTTAATGTATACTCAGCCATATTTGAAATCCAATGTATCAAATTTTAAACGACCCTTATAATGGTCGTTCTCATACCTTGTGCTATTGATCTATGAAGTAATGCCCCCGAAACATCATATTCTGCTGCGACCCATTTTGGGGGTGTTACAATCTTAATGAATGTTAGTAGTATCTTTTGTGTTAAACTATGCTATCTTGGACAAAATGTATGCTAATGAATGCGATGCATGCTTTATTTGTGTTAGATATAAGTTTATCTTTGTTAAGGGAACTTCATTACATTTGCTGGTCGTTTATATGGCTTTCATGGATCCACGAATCTACCATAATCAAGATCTGTGACATTATGGTGGATCCGTAGGAACTGAAATCGGACAAATCCATCCACTTTACTTTATCTTCTATTATTTGTGTTCATCCTCTTAAACCTTATTATAAAATACCTCCTCCATTTAATCCAAAAATTCTTCATGTCAAAGAATACACCCTATGTCCTTTATAAGACATACTATCACAACCTCATATTCAAGAATCAAATGTCTATATCCTCAAATGACTCCACACCTACAATAAAAAGAAAATCATCCAAGAACATCTATCAAAACTCAAGTCGGATCAAATTAATTCAAATGCCATTCCACCCAAAGTCTTAGAATCAAGACAAGCTCATTTTAACCTCATGACATGTCAATGTTGTAGTAACTCACAATGTGAAATTGGTTTACTGTTGCGTAAAAAGCATCTCATGTTTAAGTATATTCAAGAACACACTCTACAAAATGAAAAACCCTCTCTCTATACCAAATTTGATCATTTAATCCCAATCACCAACCACAACCCTCATCTACACATATGTAGATGTTGTACCAACAAAGTTAATCAACTTCAAAGCCTACAAGAAGGTGTTCATTTTATTTGTTCCTACATCCAACATCATCTCGGATCTTTAAACCCACCATACCTTCTACACTAAATCCACTCTTATGGTACCTCAAACCCTTTGGATTATAAAGAAGACAATATTTTAACCCAAGATTTAGGATTTTTAGTTGTTTTCATTTCTTTTGGAGTTTAACTCTCTTGTCTTATGGGTTTTAACGCCAAATTTTATGTTTCATTCCTTATAATGGATTTAACATTTTTTTGTGATTGATGATGGATGTTTATTGCGTCAAAATGTATGTGTGTGCATATGTGGTTGTCATATATATATTTGCTTGTCTACTAACTTTGTTTTGTAGCACGCATCCATAGCTCGATTCCTTGGTGCCCCAAGCAAGGGGGAGCATACACCAAGGGGGAGCACTTGCAACTTAGTCATTATTTTTTTACTTTGCATTCGTAACCAAGTGACTTAGCATTCGTCAAAACAAGACTTGCAAGGACCGCCTCTACAACACTTTTTGCTTCGACAAAAAGGGGGAGAAGATATGTAAACTCATCTACTAAATACTTATTTAGTAACTTTTAATAAGCATGAGTTTATATTTTGTCATCATCAAAAGGGGGAGATTGTTAATATAAATATTCACGCAAAAACGATATTTATATTTAATGATCTTCATGTTTTGATCATAACAAATATAATGGCATACTAACAAGTTATTTGTCGAATGTTTACTTGACGACGACAAATCACTAAAGGTATAAATATGGCATTATTAAACATAGTTAATGATCAAAGAAAAATAATATCATTTGCATAAACTCTTTCTAATCAAATGATTTAAGGTAACACATGATTAATTATAAGCTAGTTATATTAATCATGTAAGACAAAATAAGATTAACCATAAGTAGAAATAATCTTTCCAAATCTTTCCAAATCTTTCAAAATCTTCCTAAATCATGAAAATCTTTCCTTATTGATGATAAGAATTATTTTGTTCTAGAAGAATCTATTAAAGTAGTTTTAATAAGTACAAAACAATATTTTGTATAGATGTAAGGTTAATCATAAAATGACAAATGTTGTCCTAGCTCCTCGGACGGATCCACCGTAACAAGGCATGGATCCAGCTGATGGTGAATCTGTGGGTCGCACCATCTAGCTGTTTGGGCCAGCATTTAAATTTTAAAGGTTTGCCTATAAATAGCAACCTCAAGCTTTTATTTTAAACAACTCTTGACAAATATTTTTCACATACATCTTTTATATTTTATAATTATTTGATCATTATACTTGTTACATAATTCATTAAAAGTGATCAACTGATTCCACTCTTTAGTGAAGAACACTCAAGAAGACATCAAGCTTCAAGTGTTAATAGTTTAGTTGTGTCATCATGTTTGTGATAATCATTTATCTTGTATATCTTATGTTGTGTGTTGTGTGTATCATATGTGTATGATAGGTTAGTATTTAGGCCTCAAAATACGTGTACGGTTTTCTCCGCCTAAATGGAGCTTGTTGACATAGTGAAGATAACTCTCAAGTTGGGTACTTGGGGAGTGGAGTTGGGCGAAGAGAAGCTTCGTAGCCGAACCACTATAAATCATTCTGTCATCGGTTTGATCTTTCTTATCTTTACTCGTTTATATTTTGTAGATTACGTATTTACTTATTGGATCACTATCATATACTCTTGTGTATATCTTTTTAGTTCACATAAGTCGATAATCTAAGTTTTAATTTAAAACGGTATAAACTATTCAACCCCCCTTCTAGTTTCCACAGGTTGGTCATCTTAATATCATGGTTGTTGTGGTAAAATATCTTGTGTTGTCTATAGCTTATTGATGCTTATTTGGAAGTCTAGCTTATTAATAAGCTTAGATAAGGCTTATTGAGTTTTGGTTTTGTTTGTTTTCCTCGGCTCAACCGTTGGATCAAAAGAGAGAGGGTCACGAGCTCGGCCTATGACTTATTTGGCTTATTTTGAGATTTTTTAGGCTTATTTGGTAGCTTATTCTATGTTGGGCTTATTTTCATAACTTATTTTGTGGTTTTGGGCTTTTGTGGGTTTTGGCCCAACAAGGAAAAGGAAAAGGATCTAGGGCTCGGCCCATTTTGGTTTTTGTTGGCTTATTATGAGCTTATTAAAGCTTATTTATTTATTTATTGAATCTTGAAAAGAGTTTATTAGCTTATCGTACTTTCTATATTTAAATTTTAAGCTTATTCGGTTACTATTTGGTCTTACCGGGCCTAACAATGGACTCGCCCAATAAGGGTGCGTGAGTTTGCTTCTTGTGAAACCGGCTTATTTTGTATGCTTATCGAGTGCTTATTTCGTCACTTAATTGGTAACTTATTTGGTTTTGAACTTATAATCTAAATCGAATTATTTCTAGCTTATTTTGAGACGTTTGAGCTTGTTGGGCTCTCGGCCTAATAAAAGTAATGGGTTTTGGCTTATTGAAGCTTATTTGACCCCGACTTATATTGTCGGATATTTTATAACCTGTTTGGAGCTTATTTAAAGAACTAAAAAGGTTTTTGATACAATCGAATCTATTTTTGAACGCATTGGAGAACTTTTGAGCTTATTGGGCTCGAGGCCCAATAAGAGTATTAAACCATAGCTTATTTTTCGTGACTTATTTCTTTGGATTTGAGATCCTTGTGCTTTTGTGTAACTTATTAACTTATTTTGGGCTTAAAGGCTTGTTTTGGACTTTCGGGGTCACGACTCAATAAGCTAAGATAAATTGCAACTTATCTTGAGTTTATTTGGTCTCGGCATATTCCCGTGAACTATATTTTAGCTTATTGGTAACTTATTTAAGTGAAATAAGGAGAACTTATTTTACAATTAAGTACTGAAGAACTATTTTGGACCTATTTGGAAACATAAAAAGATACTATAGGACTTATTAAGTCAAAAAGCCCAATAAGGTATCTATACTATATTTATCAATATTATCGGGCGAACTAAGAAACTTTAATGAGCCGTAAGGCCAATAAGATAATGGACTAGAATGACACTTGGATTTTGGGTTAACTATTGGATTTGTAGATGGACTTGTACTCGAGTAAACTATAATGGTCAGATAATTAATTAAAATATTGTTTTAACGGGTCGTCGTTAGAAATACAAACTTGGTGTTTTGTTGAGGAATTGTTGAAAGTGGAAAGTGATTTAAATTAAAGTTTGGAGTCTTAGGGAAACTTTTACAAACGAACGGATCACGTCGATGTTTTATAAAACATGTCACACTTAGAAAATATTTTGGAAAGAGCATATTTTCTTGTAAATTCGATAAAAGGACAAAATTTGGATTTTGTGTAAGGAATTAAAGAGCTTCTACAAGATATGCTCCTGAAGAACTTAGTACCGTTAGTTGAAGAACTTAGTACTGTTAGTTATAGTTAGTACTGCTAGTACAATGTTAGTACTGTTATTATAAATTACCCTTATTTCTTATTCATCGTGGAACTATTTATCCTTATTTTTTGATCTTTAGATTCTTAATCACTTCTCGTCGAATTCTCCTCGGATCTTTTAAACTTCTACCTCATCTTAGCTCGTTGACTCTATTCTCGATCTTTATGTGTTAATGTCGCACTTAGCCCAAGTGCATCGAGTCATCTTATCTAGTTACCACACAACCATGATAAAAAAAACTTTGATATAAGAAACGAGAACTTTTCGCGAACTTTAATGCAAACGTATGTACAACAAAACAATTTGTACAACATAATACTAAGGTGAAATTATTAATTAGGTCGTGGTCGGGTACCGTTGTGCTTTGTGTAGAGGTTATCTTGTTCAGTTACTATCATCTTTTGATGTGAGTTCTCGTAGCCCTATTTTTGACTCTTTTTCCGTTGGGGGAAATAATACTCAAATCTGTTTTGAACTTGTTTTCTTACTGTGCGAAACTTTTATCTTTTTGGACAATGTTATGTGCCTATGACTGCTATGTGAATGACATGAGATTGGTAGAACTTGTATGTGGATCATATGTGGTATTGTGAAGTATCTTGTGATTCTTGAGATACTTTCGCCCTATGCTAGCTCCAACTGGATAAGTTTTAGGATTTATTGCGTGTGAATATAGTGTTGTGAAAACCCTTATGTGCATTGGTATCTACATTGTTGTGGATCATTTAAAGTATGGGGTTGTTATGTTAGTATCATTTCGTTGAGTATCTATGGGTCTAAAAATAGTATGGGATCATTATGTTGGTATCTATATTGTGGTGTATCTATGGACCTTCGATAGCATGTGTTGCTACGTTGGAATCTTATCTATCGCATGTATTCACTGTCATATTGCACATTTGTCCACCTTTTGAAACTATGGCACAACAACTGGGTTGTTATCAAATCTACGAGCTCACCAACTTTATGTTGACCTTTTCGAGTATCATTTTCAGGTGTGTTGCGAACGAAGGTAAATCGAGAGTAACAGGAACTAAAGACGCATACACGTGGGGTGTTATCTTGAGACTTGTATATTTTGGATCTAAAAATGTAAATTGGTGAACGATTGTAAATCTAGATCTTTGCAAACTTTGTACGGTATGATCTTGTAACTTGTGCGATGAAACTATATCGGGGTGTGACAAACATATAGAAATATAAAAAAAATAACCTTATACAAAAATATATATGTTTTCGTAGGATTTTTTTTAGAACGGCAATTTTTTTTCACAACTATCTCATAATATTTTTCACACATGCCTCCAGCGAAGAACCCACAACCTCTAGTTTGGTGGGGAACTCACATACCCAAGGAAATCCTTGATGGCCAACTTAGCTAGCCCAGTTGGTTTTTATAGGATCTTA
>BQNB010087433.1:2907-23333 GCA_026074375.1 Tanacetum coccineum
ATATAACCTACGTTGAGTGTGCAAATAAAAAATCAACCTATGTTGAATTCCCTTTAGGCTAAGTGTTATGGTGACCGCACAGGCGACCGCTACATCAGCGTCCTGGAGAATAACTTGGAGTCGTTGAAGCTCCAGGAGAACCGACGAGTAAACGGACTCGTTAATCTTTCCATAAGAAAAATCCACATCAAAAATAGTTTTCCCGATGCTGTTAAAGAAAATAATTTTTAACAACTAACCAGATTATTTGTATATTACATAAATAAAAAAACATATGATTGTTCACATTTGATCGTGGACATGCATAATATAGTTTACCACGGGTTTTTGGTTTATACGATTTACGCATAATTACATCTCCGGCTCCACAACGACAAGCAAAAGCTTCATATGGTACCATTAAAATATAAATTGTAGAATGTATATGTTTTGTGATTAAAAATTGTATAAAAAGTGAGATTTTATAGTGAATGGAGGAGAGTTTTTTTAAATTAAATTAAACATTTAATGAGAAACGGTAATGTTTTTTGTTTGTACATGGTTCATTTCTTCGGTCGTGTGTGAGACCGAAACAATTGAAAGGTCTAAAGGGACGCGTTCTACTTGTTCGTTCGTAATGGAAACAGACGTGTCTTTCGGTGTCCACCTAGGACGACCGACAAAGATATGTGTCCCGTAACGTTTAGCCTTAATAATACTACTCCCTCCGTCCCATTTTTATTATCCACGTTTCCTTTTTGGGATGTCCCAAATTAATTGTCCACTACTAAAAATAGATAGGAAATTTTGATCAAGTTTACTATATTACATTTGTTTGAAATTATTATTACAAACTTTAAAGAAGACTTTAATTAATTAGCTAAGGGTAAAACTGTCATTCTGTTAAAAAATAAGAAAGAAAAAACAGTAATAAATGCACTTTTTTTAAACTGTGTGTTTTTTGTCGGAGGACAATAATTTTGGGACTGAGGAGTAGTTTAAAACAAAAAATTAGTTGCTAGTAGAAGGCCCAGCCCATACCCACCCGACGTGTTTTAGCGACCAAAACCCCTTTTCTTGTTAGTCTTGTTGAACCCTCGAAATAACCCAAAAATCAGGAAATAGCTATGGCTTCATCATCATCAAGTGCTGCACGAGATTTACAGAAAGATTTAGAAGCCAAAGCCAATGATCTCAGCAAAATCCAAAAAGGTAAAAAAGAAAAACAAAAGAATTGATTATAATAGTAGCAATGATAATATTTTTGGGATTTGTTTTTGCAGATATATCAAAGAACCATCAAGTGAGAAAGAAGTACACTATCCAACTTGGTGAAAATGAGCTTGTTCTTAAGGTCTTTTTTTTCTTCTTTTTGATTTGTATTGTTTTTAGAAAATGGGTTTTGGTTTATTTAGGGTTCTTGAATGATTTGATATGTATTGGTTATAATGATGGCTGTTCAAGAAGATTGAAACTTTTTAAGGATTAGTTTCATTAATTGTGTTTTAGTTTAAGAAAGAATAATGATGGTGGTAATTGTGACGTTGAGTTAATGGATAAAAAAGATGCAAAATTGCAGTAGATAGTATCCTTATGTGTTTTATTAAATGTAGTGATGATTAGTTTCATCAAGGTAGAATCTTTATGGGTTTTAAGTTAAGAATGCAAAAAAGAACAATGTAGGTGTTAGTTTTGAGTTTATAAATAGATTTAAGAAAAAGTTGTAAGAGGTAGCAATGTACTTGTATTTCATTCTATATGGGTGTTTGGGATTGCGTTTGCAAGATGGGTATCGATTTCAAGGACAAACTTTTGTGTCACCAAATGAGGCCTTTTTTAACGATTCGTATTTGAGAGTAGGTTCAAAATATATAAGGATATTGTTGGTTCGACTTTAGGATTTAGTTTCATTGGTCTTCGTCATTCTCATTCATAGGTTGCTAGGATGAAGTTTGGTATATCTGGTGGTTGGTCTTGATTTTGTGTCTCCACACATACCTTGTTCCAATTTATAGCTATGGATGAATGGGTTTTTTTACTTGTGTGAAAGAAAGTCATTTGATATTGTTTTACTAGTGTCGGTTCAGTTGGTTATGGACAACTGTTTCAACAAAGTATTATTTATGTGCAAAAATGAAATATCATTTTCAGTTGTTTTGTATTTCATTTCAAATTTAGAAGACATAGAGTAATGTACAAGTCAAATTCTTTATTTGTTTAATTAGTTTATGGCATTGATGTTTTAGTTCTTTGGAAGGTATTACTATCCTACTTTCCTCACAAGTCACAACTATTGTAATTCAACTTGGATTCTCACATATTAATGAACTAACTTTTTCGAAGAAAAAAAGATAATCAGTTTTGAGTTTTAAACGAAACTGATTATATGACTATTTCAGGGTGGAAAGTTAAGTTTTGGATAGTTAGTCTGGAAGTAGCTTATCCAAACTGATTATTACAAGCACATAATCAGTTCTTAAGCACAACTCCAAATAAGCTTTATAAATTCTGAGTAATTTCTAAGCGGAAATCATAGAACATTGATTTGGATGAATGATTTTTGTAATGCTGTTTAAAGTTGGATAATTTGATAGTTGTCTTCACAAGCTGGATGACGCTGGTATGTTTTATAAGTCTAGTGAACAATTAGAATCAAGATGAAGCTATAGTAAACCATGTTATCCAATTACTTATCCCCTTCACCTTCTAGCTCTCAGTATCTGATACTTCATTGTACCGGACTTGTATAAGAAAAAAGTAATCGAGTATGTTTTGGCTATTATGGTGTTCAAGATTGAAACATAGTAATGATCTATTTTAATAAGTTCCGTAGTATCATACTTTTACTTTATTCTAATTTGGTTTGAAAGTCGTTGATAAGTGGGTGTTCGGGATTGCCTTAATGTTTGTATTCACTTTTTACAATTCACGATCCTATGTAGGAAGTAGGGGTGTAAATGAGCCGAGCCGAACCGACTACTGCCAAGCTCGAGCTCAACTCGACCACTAAAACTCGAGCTCAAAACTCGACTTGAGCTCGACATAGCTTTAGGTTTCAAGCTCGAGCTCGACTCGTCATCTAAAACTCAAGCTTGAAACTTGAGTCGATCTCGAATAGCTCGCGAGATGTCTCATCTCGTTTACACCTCTAGTAGGAAGCTAGGATGAGGTTTGGTACTTGAGAGAAGTCTAATTTAAGTACTAAAATAATGCTTATTTGTTCGTAACGATTTCAAGATTTAGTTTCGTTGGTCCTCGTCCTTCCATAGGTAGCCAGAATTAGGTATGTTATAGTTGGTATTTGGCTTTGGTTTCGTGTGTCACGAGATATATTGTCTTACAAGCTTATAGTTTTGGAGGATTGTGATTTCCTACATGAATTTGTTTGATTTTGTTATTCTATCGCGGTCTGTCATGGGCAAGGGTTTCAACAATACATCATTTGTGCAACAATGTTTCAATGGTTTTGTATAATCTTTTTCAAGTGTTTCAACAATGGTTTTTAAATTTCAAGTGAAATACAAAACCATAGAGTTGAGTACAAGTCATCATTTGTATCTGTTGTGTTCTATGGTTTTGTTTTTGACTTCTTATTTTTATTCATATCAGCGCATTTTTTCTTTGCCGAAAAAAAAACGATAGTCAGTTTTAAGTATTTGAGTGAAACTGATTATCCAAACTGATAATTATAAGTGCAGAATACACATTACAAGTTGGATCATTTTAGTACGATCTTTAAGTTGAATGAACAAATGAGAAATGAAATTAAGTGAAAGTGTATTGCTGTTGATCTTACTTATCCGCTTCACCCTTTAGCTCTCTCCATTTAACTATCCGATACTTCATTTCACTAGACTTGTATTTGCACAAAGAAAATAGCATTATATTACTAAAGTTTGGGTTTCAAAGGCAGATGTGAAAGAAGCCATTAAAAAAAAGATGTGATAAAAGTAATAATCTTCTTTATTAGATGTATTCAGGTTTAACGGTTTATTTCATTTTTATGTTTGTATAGGAATTGGATCTATTAAACGAGGATGCAAATGTCTACAAATTAATAGGACCTGTGCTGGTGAAGCAGGATCTGGCAGAGGCAAATGCAAACGTTAAGAAGAGGATTGAATACATTTCAGCTGAATTGTACGTTTACATTGTGTTCAATATTGTTAGTAGCTTATCGGGGTCTGTTTATAGAATTAGATCACTAATGATTGTTGATGTGCATGTTTTATGCAACTGGCCTTACATTCTAGTATCGTGTCTGTTAAGCCACTTTATATTATCAGGTTCATTGCAATGCAGACAGTTATCATGATTAATAAATGCATATGAGTTTGTTGTATTGCCTCTTTCAGCATTTTGTAGATTACATGTTAACAATATACCTGACCCTCAAACAGTTAAGCTATTCTAGATTTCTTATCTATGTAAATAGTTTTGATAATGAATTTGTTTTTATGTGATTATCTACAACAGGAAACGTCTGGATTCAACTGTTCAGGATCTGGAAGAAAAGCAAAATAGCAAGAAAGAGGCGGTTAGTGACCCTTTCTCTGTTTATGCTGTCATATATCGTATGTGGTGGTTTATTTATATGTTATAACGTGGTGGTATCATTCATATAAGGACCGTGTCTTAAGTGAACATTAGGATGCCGGTCAACTTCAGTTATATCTGCTTACCGTTTTTTGGTGTTATGCCTACTTTTTCTGATAATTAGCAAGCTGCTATCAAGAAATACCTATAGTATTAAGTAACAGAGAATTCTACCTTCATGCCGAATATTAATGTACACCTACTAAGAACCTTGTGACTGGTTTTAATGTGTATTCTATGAACTACTGTTTCTTTCTCTAACAAGGAAACTTAAATAAATAAATAAGTAAATAATCCTCAATGTGTTGGACTATTTATAAATTTCACAGTGGAACATTTGGGATGAGACTAAGACTAAATTGGCTTTTGAACATAAATCATATTTCTGGAGTACTCAAATAAAAAAGTCAATATTTCTTTTTTGGTAACTTGGAGTCAACAGCAGTCTTCATCATTAATCAATGGGATTTATGCAAAACGTAACCTCTAAACAACTTGATTGCTCGTCCCTGGAACTTGGGTATTGATATTCCACTAAGTGCTTGTTTTGAGTTCTTTCAACATTTATTGGCACATGTAATGTGACGGGGTTTACACTTCACAATAGACATTTCAAGCTATGCTAGACATTTGGTCTTTAGTAATGAACTAATTTATGGCACCTAAGTGAAAACAAAAGGATCCTATCAAGTAACTTTGTGATCAACAACAAGTATGATTATCATTGAGGTTTTTTGGTTATTAAAATATCTTAAAAACCATGCGTGCAAGTACCATATGAGACAAGAATTTGATGTTTTCAAGATAAAAGCTGTATACACATTCAAGTTGGTGCCAAACACTTAGTGGTAGCATTCTAGTGCGTATCTGTGAGGGCCTCCAAATTGTTGGTGTTGAGGAGATGCTTTGCATAAACCCCGTGGATTAGTGATGAAGCTTGTTGCCGCTGTCATGGTGCCCAAAGATAAATTATAAGAGATAGATCAGCCGATTCCACCCACAATTTTACCATTATATGAAGTCTAGAATGGATGTTTCCGTAGTCTGATCGAGACCACTACAAGTTCACATTTCATGCTATACTATTATAGCATGCAATGCAGTTTATTATCCCACTTTCTCTTTCTATGAATTCTTAAATATAGTGTGTGGGATCACAAACAACAGATTGCTATAGGTCACTGAAAATTGGGTTTTAGGAACAGCTGAATAGGAATTATGGAGCCAAGCCAACATATAAATGTTTGTATTGACTATATATAATATGATCACATGTATATTTTTGCCTACAAAAGGAATAACAGTCAACGAGAACATTTGGACATGGGAGAAATGATATTTCTTCTTACTTATTCTCCTACTTCGAGTCCTGACACGTCGAAGATAAGTAAGCACAAATTGTAGGAGTATATAGCAATACTCTTGGATATGGTAGATTAGATGAGCCCTTGGCTTGGGACTACGGACATATTTTAAACGTACCTTACAATCTTAATATATGCTACATTCATTTTTAAGTTTGAGCATGAATATGTCATGCTAAGTTGCCATGGTATCGATTCTTTAGTCAGCAGGCTTGCGAACTATTGTAGCATGTGTGGCAGATTCCTGATCACACCGCCCCACATTAATCTATTGTGTTTGGTCCCTAATTAGTCGGACACGGACATATCATGATGTCTAGTAGAAAATCTATAGAGGCGATAAAATGGCCGAATTGCGTAACGGGTCAAAGCGGGTTTAGGTTGAGCCATGCCTTTCTTAGTATGGCTCATCATGGGCTGAGCTTGGTTGAGCCACAAAATTAGTTGTAAATGAATGCGTCATTATGATCACAAAATTAGTTGTATTACAATAACAATTTGAATGCTTTAGCAAAATGATTTAGAGAATTTGTATGCCTTAGGAATAGACTTTTGTTCTGTCACCTGTGCCCCTTTATAAAGTTTACCAGGGTGTTATGTGAATAGATCCTATACCAATGGCTGAAATCGACCCTATATTAATGGTTTGGCATAGTAGACTTGTTAACTAAACACATATTGTGTTGTTAACGGTTGTTTGGTGGTGACTATAAATTAATATTGCTGTTCAAATAATAAATTGTGCTGTTAAGCATAGTAGAGCTGCAAGCTAAGCAAAAAATGCTGTTTGTGTAGGACTGTAGGTTGTTTTGAGTTATTTTTGTTTTTAGTTTTAGAAGCAGTTTACGCCTTTACGGTTTCATTTCTCGCATTCGTATTGTGTCATTCTTAATACAAAGGAAAGTAGATTCAAAACAATGCACACACTGTCATTTGTTTTTGTTGATCTTGAATATTTTTATCCATTTTTCATTCTTTTAGCTTTCCTTTCCAATTATAGGGTGCTGATTCTTGCCTCATACTATAATCAAACCATTCAGATATATGCAAAACGTCTTGATTTGACTAGTCACAAGATTAAATTTGGTAACTTTATATAGAATAAATCATTACTAGTGCTGATAGCTCAGAATAATTTGGTTATACTAACTTAACGAGAGGAAATATTTAGTGAGGAAAACTGGGATTCAAGTGTTCCCCGTGTAAAATTTCATAATGGTCGGAAAAGTTATCTTGTCATAGATGAAAGATGTTGGAGCTACTTGAATGGGAAAGCTTGGCCCAAAACCTTATTCGTATTATTTTATCTGCATTAAACCACATTACTACATTATGACTTCATGTGTTCTATGCACCAACTTTTCTGCATCATTGCTGTCTCCTTTTACGTTGGAGTTAACGAGTGAGATGATAAATTTGATCTGCTCAACTATAAGAGTTAATAACTGTTCAAATTGATGGTATTTGACCATGATTTTCTTTCATGCTAACAAACCTGATATTTTACTTCTTCAATAACTTGTGTAAAAACTCTATGATGTAAACATAACCCATGTGACACATTTTATCATTTGATCATTTTGTTCGTTTACCCGTTTGAGATAAAACATAACCCGCCTGTTTTTAAGTATATAGGTCAATTAGATGTTCTTGCATCTAGACGATTATGATGTTTTGATAAGCATCCAAGATTCCAAGTATCTGACAGTTTTTTATTTTCGAACTTTTTGCAGATTTACAAGTTACAGCAAAGGATTCAATCCCTTCAGGCTGGAAAAGCTAAGGCATAAAGGGATTAAAATCACTTGGTTCTTCTTTATGTTGGTTGTGTTGGGTTTAACTTCTCTGTCTGATTCAAGCCACAACTTTATCTGCTCGTCGTCAAGAGATGCATTCGGTCCTGCAAATTAGAAATGTGTTCCATCTTTGCCATTTTGTAAAATTCAGAGAATGTTACATGTAGGTGAGATTGATAGGATATTTACTCAACTACCATGTAATATTATCTTTTTTCTATTGTACTTTCCTGTCTTTCTTATTGGTATGTTAAAAGTCGATGGTAGCCCATAATGCCGTTTTGGAACATTGTGAGAAACTTAGTTACACACACTTTGGTATTTGGTTCTTTTCCACGTAACACCAAAAGTGTCTCAAGTATGGACTAATCAACTGTGTGCTTCAGAAGTGATAAATTTGGGAGGGCGTGCGTTGCAATCATGTTCGTTTTCTTTATGTGCTTATTTTGATTTTGAATATGATCAGAAAGGCTACTGAAATAATAGTAATAATCTGCTTTTCTCAATGAAGAGTGCGTTTTAGGACGTCTCTCAAACTACTCTTTTTTTCCGTCTTGACAAATCTATAGCAAAATAAATGTGATGCTTGATAAATCTGCGACCATAAACACATTTTCGAATGGAAGGAACAAAGGTAAATTTGAACACAATTGATTCCGGTTACCTCCTGCGTTGCACAATAGACCTCACGTTCCTAGACTTTGTTCTCGAGGTCAATACCAAATCATCACAACCGATAAACTTATTTACTTTGGATAAGGTGCAAGAACGAGTGGTATGATGGATACGGAATTTTATTTGAATGTAATTTTGTGCCATCTAGAGAAGTGTTCGTTTAGTAAGTACTCATAGGTCATTGGTTTGGATGCATAAAGGGTATATTTGTAATTAAAAGAAAATTAAAAACAAGGGTCATGTTATATTTAGTTTATATTTATCAGGAATTTTTTCCTTTAAAATATATAAAAAATAATAATTTGGATATATATGACATATTTCAAGCTTTGGAACGATATATATGTAATTATGAGTTTTGGTTGGATATATATGCAATTATGAGTCATTGGACGGATATATATGCAATTCACCCTTAAAACATTATCGTCTCGCAGACACTCTATTTACTTACTTTTTTTGACAAAATATAAACAAGCATTATCGAAAACGAAACCATTGTCCTCTGATTTTTAGGCAGTACAAGAGTAAAACAGTGGATGATACGCACAGTGTAAGCAAAGTGTATATGACATGCCGATATCACGTCACAATGGCATTTTGCGGTTGGCTACGATCATGAGCCTATGACCTCCCATGGTCGTAACCATGCGTTTGAATTTGTTAATAAGCAAAACCTACATCATCATTTGCATTACAAATCTTATAAACCCAAAACTACCCAGTATAACTTAATAGATCCAACATTGAAACATAATAAATCAACTTTTTTTTTTAATTTTCCACTCACAAAGGAGCTCACTATCAAAATTTATGATCATAAGTTACCGAAATAATTCCCATGTTAAAGGGATACTTCATGCTTAGCAGCTACCAAGAATCATAGGATTCAGTTTAACATGTAGAAGTAAATTGATCACACGAAATATTTTACATGCATTTCATCAATTTCACTAGGCAGAATGACAAAAGGTTTGATGTATTGAATATGCAGCGACTAAAATTCTCCAGCTACTCTAGAAAGAATTTCCTAAGTCTCATTATTCTATTAAGCTCAGGCAAAAAAAATAAAAATGCTCCATATAGTTCAGACCGACTCCTGCACCTCATATAACTCAGCAGTTTCAACAACGTGTCTCAATGCTTCTGCCCCTAAATGCACGAGAACCTATAAAAAAACAAATGTGTATGAAATGTCAACTTTTGCGGTAACAGATACAAAAATGAATCAATAAAAAGGATGACATGTAACCTCATTCGCATCCTTGTAACAACTTGACTCGTCTTTCATTGGCCAGGTTACACGCCAACATCTGAGAAAGGATTGTGAAAGATGATAAGATACTACGTAGTTATCAAGTCACTTTTTGTTCCCTACAAACTTTTAAGGAGGTGAAAATTGGAAGGCAAAATATGAATGATAGAAGAATTATGAGAAACCCAAGAATATAAGTTCTTACATTATACAAGTCTATAAGTTTTCTTAATATAACATCTGTTGACAAGCAACAAAATACTACTAAGACCCCAATCAATTACTTTATCCCGGTATTTTTAAAGGCGTCGAGATGGTAATGGGTAAATATTGGACGTGGTTAAAACAGGTCATTTTGTATATTTTAATGAATATAAAATGTGCTAATTATAGTTAAAGAAATAATAATATTACAATAGTAATCTAAACCATTCCTGGTATAGCTAAAGGTTATAGTTGGGTCATACTTCATAATTAGATGGGTCATACTTGCCACGTCTATTACGACCAGATTATAATGTACACACGACACAGCTTGTTAAGTTTGGCGATATCGTCCCTTGTCTTATTTGCTGTTCTTTTTGACCATTTATCTGATTGCTCGTTTACATTTTTTTTTAAACAGATTTATAACAAACTTGAGAAAAAACTAGTATTTTTCCCAGACAACACTCATAATATAGGATTCATCATGAAAAGAATTATAATGGCAGAAAAAAATGGGGAAAAACGGCACAGGTATATAACCTTTCTTTTCCAAGGACGGATGAAAGTTCTGCTAAGGCTGGACCAGGTCTGTCATCATGTATTGCCAGTATGATCTGAGATGCCTGCAGAAAATGAAAGAGAGGGTACCAAATGAGTCATCTTGGTATCATGGACAAACTTAGACGAAAGCAAAAAGAACAAGATTACATACATTTTTAACTCCATTGCAGTCTAACAGATACCTAAATCTCGATTCCTGATCATACAGAGAAAAATATAATAGATAAGCAGCATGATATATAATTGAGAAAGCTTTTAGATACATTATGGAAAAAAAATAGATTATAGTTTAAGAGGTGATAAGATGGAAGGGCAGGTTTGCGTTGATACGGGTCAAAACAAGCCAGTTTAGGTTGGGTTGATCCACAGACACTATCTTGTCCATTTTCCTAATTTGTAATAAATACTAATGCTTTGATTATGATTACAAAGACAATCTTTTCACAATAATAGACTTTGGGCAAGCCTTTAAAAAATAGACTTTGGGCAAGCCTTGTAGCTCAGTAGCTGACTTTTTGATTTGACCCATTTGCTATGTTCGAGATATAAAAGTTACAGTTGACAAGCCTTGTAGCTCTAAAAGTTACAGTTGACAAGCTCCCCGTTCCTTCTATATGTAAAAGCTATCACGTTCTGTTCAAGCAAAAGAAGAAATATTTTTCAGAAGGGGATGTAACAGAATTTATAACGTCTAACATGAAATAAGCGACATAGGAAATCCCAATATTTGTAGAAACCAGACATAATTAAGAACTAAGTGTTTAAGCAAGTAGTACATAGGTTGGTTTAAAACATGATATAAACAATTGTAGCAAAAATCATCAACCTTGTTAAACACCTGAAGCATCATAGTTACAAGCATGAATGGTAATACACAAATATATACCTTATCATCTATCATTTGCATCACTGCATTTTTCTCCAAAATTTCGGCCGATATCATTCGCCCAGCAAAGTACTCGATCAACTGAAGCACATAACAGAAAATATTACTGCCAGTTAATCTGTGTGTGCGTAAACAATGTCAACAAACGGCATTGTTACACTTGTAGCTTAGACAACTAGGATCCCATAAAACCAGTGTTCTCAATATCATCTAGTTGCATATTGGTATATCACGTACTTGACATGATTAATATCCCATGTGATGCGCTTGATTGTTAAATTCTATGATTACTGTGAATCTATGGTGAACCATATGTGTTTTTAGTGAATGAAATTATGGTAATGTGAATCTATGGCATACTATAGTATACAAACTCATCCCACAGGTCTTAACTTGATTTTAGAATCTTGATCTCAATTTCTCCACATTTTGACAATGAAAAGAAATATATGATATTAACTAAACCGTAAAAAAGACATCATTACGAGCTTATACTAGAGACTTGTCCATCTAAATGAAAGAGTGCAAAGTATAACCACGTACCTTATCACCAAGTGGCTCTAATCGCAAGGTCTCTTCACTTGGTTTTTTGTTGACTTCATCTTCTGTAGGATCATCCAAGATCTGCAAAAACAGTAATTACCAGTCAAATTATTTATTTTTCAAAAATCAAAGTTCTATAACTAGTCTGAACACAATTTCCTAAGTCTCATTATCCTAATAAGTGCAGACAAAAAAAAAAAAAAAACTCCGTATAGTTCAGACTGACTTCTTCACCTCATATTTTTCAGCAGTTTCAACAACGTGCCTCAACGCTTCCACCCCTAAATGCACGAGAACCTGTGTAACAACAAATGAGTATGAAATTTTAACTTTTTCTGCAACAGAAATAAAAAATGAATTACTGAAAAGGATGACATGTAACCTCATTTGAATCCTTGTAACAGCTGGACTCGTCTTTCTTTGGCCAGATTACACGCCAACATCTGAGGAAACCAAGAAAATAAGTATTGAGTTATATAAGTCTATATATTTTCTTAATACGGCACCTATTGGCAAGAAACAGAATTCGACCAAGTGTGCCCCAATCAATAACTTTATCCAAGTTTTTTAGTGGTTTCGAGATGGGCAGTTGAGTAATGGGTATGGGGGGTTTAAATGGTTCATTGAACCGTTGCACCACCCTTTCATAAGTAAATGAGTCATACGTGCTCGCTTTATTAATGCACACAGCTTGTTAAGTGCTGTCTGCTGTGATATTTGTCCCTTATCCCATTTGCCGTTCTTCGTAACCACTTATTTGAATAATTAGTATTTTTCCCAAGCAACACTGATTCTATAGGATCCGTGATAAAAAGAATTATAAAGGCGAAACAAATAGAAGATAACAATGACACTTTTATATAACCTTTCTCTTCCAAGGACGTATGAAAGTACTTCAGCTAAGGCTTGACCACATTTGTCACCATCTGTTGCCGCTATTATTCGCGGTGCCTACAGAAATATAGGATTAATAAAAGAGTCCTATTGGCAGCATTAACCAACTTAAACAATAACAAAAAGAACAACATTTCATACCTTATCAAGGTATCTGTAGCAGTCAGATAGATACTGTAATTTTGAGTCCTAATCATACAAATACAACTTTTTAATAGATAAGAAGAATGATATATAAATGAGAAAGGTTTTAGATACATTATGTGATCATGTCAAATATTATTTCAAGAGATGGTAAGATGGAAGGGAAGGTTTTGTTGGATTAGGAGGCTGTATGCGTTAAAAATAGATTTTGGCGAACATTTCAGGTGGAATTTATCACATTTTAAAATATGCATTTCATGACTGAAGAGGTGTAAACTAAAATTAAGGGCAATAGAGACCTCTCTTTTAGTTGGTAATTTTTTTGACACTTTTTGGGACGCGCCATCAGGTACACTAACACAGTTCAGGATGAGCCTGTTCCATTGACAGCTTATCAAGCTCCCCTTCGACCTACAGTCAGCAAAGAGGTAGAACCATTACATACAAAAATAGACATAGAAGTAGCTATCACATATGAGATAAATTTGTTCAGAGTTATTACTATAACAATGTCCTTTCCTTCCTTGATGCCATCAAGTCCATATAGTATCTTTTCCCCATTCTTTGCCTGACGTTCAAAGCAAAAAGCAAGAAACTGTTGGGATTTTATAATCTAGGTAACAATTAGCTTACGAGTACGCAGCGGAATAGATCTAGTTTTAGCATATAGGTTAACACATAATAAGAAGTAAATAGAAAACGCGTACCTCTTAGCCAATTGATCAAGAAACAAGTAAGTGACTAAAACAATCACCTCTACGGTTGCTCACACAACACGTCGAACAAGTACGCAACAATGCTAGTCGTAACTTCACGAGCTCCAAACACCTATAGTGTATGCTTTATTTACTTGAACCGAAAACCAACAACGAGTGTTATACTTCCTTGTTGCTAGAACAGAACTCGAAAACCAGTTCAAATACTAAATGGTATATGCATGAATTGGTTTAATAAAAGAAGAATAAAAGTCAAACCAAAACAAATGTGGTTTTCTCTTGCTGTGTACGACAAAAACAAAAAACCCTTTAAAGGAGTTAATGTTCTGACGTATGGAGGAAAGAAAACCAGACCACTAATTTGTTTGCATGATTTCTTTGATATTGCATGCGTATGGAATTCAAAGAATTATGTCGTTGACTTTTAGTTGCGTGATGGTACGATTGAATATTCGTGGATCGAGTGAGTTGAAATTCAATCACTGAATGAGGTGGGGGTGGGTATATATATAGTCACCTAACCCTTGTCCTAGATAAACTAGGATACCTCCAATCATTATCACAAAACAACTCTCTTTTCCTTATTAACTAAAATCGACTCCTAACCCATCTCGAACTTCCCATAGGGCCGGTCACTATTTGAGCTCCCTTAGGATCCGGGTTTTGTCAATCTTAATCCTTTCGGTTCATATTTAAATATGTTCGTTAAACTAGTTAAACGAGTAACGGTAACTAACGACTATTTAAATACTTATCGTGAAGTATATTAAATCCTTAATAATAAATAAATGTATATTAAGTATTTAATAAACGTACTCTTCGTGTCTTAACGCGTGTGCCCCCAATAGGCTCACATATTCGTAACGTATACGTGCTAGCCGACTACCATAACCCAACAGAAACTCTTTAACTAATTGCTACAAGAAACCAGATAAATATTTGCACATAGCAATATAAATCATGTGACGGCATCAAATGAAATGATGAGAACTTTGGATAAAATCAGGTATATATATGTAAGCACAAAATTATAAATGTAACAACCTGCCAAAACTCCTTGATCTTTGTGCTGCGAAACTTACAGCTGACAAGCTCCCCGTTCCTTCTATATGTAAAAGCTATCACACTCTATTCATGAAAAAAACGATGTTTTCAGCCAAATTAGGGAATGTAACTTATTTATATGACTAACATGAATTGAGTGATATAGCCAGTACCCATATTTGGTGAAACCAGACATAATTAAGAAAACAAATCCATAAATCTTGTCAAGCACCTAAAGCATCATAGTTACAAGCATCAATGGTAATACAGGAATCCATACCTTATCACTGATCTTTTGCATAACAGCATTTTTCTGCAAAATTTCTGCTGGTATCATTCGCCCGGCGAAGTACTTGATCAGCTGAAGCATAGACACAAAATATCATTGCCAATTAGTCTCTGTGTGTGTTTAAACAATGTTAACAAGGTGCGGCGTTCTTACAGTTGTAGCTTAGACAATGATGATAACTAATTAACAAGATTATTAGACTTTTAGACATCATCACGAGCTTATAATGCATATTGTTTTATAATCAAGTACCTCATCACCTATTGGCTCTAATCGCAAGTTCTCTTCACTTGGTTTCGGAAGAATGTTATCTTTCTTGATTTCATCTTTTGTAGGACTTGCATCTTCCAGGACCTGCAATAATATTAATTACCTGACATATAGTTTTATCTGCAATATTTAGTAAATACAGTGAACTATAAATTTCAAGCGTACATACATGAGCAGCCCATTCACATTCCAAATTAGAGCATCTCCACATTGAAAATTTCCTGAATACAACATAAAAAGGTTCTCTAAGAAGTCTTGGACGGTAAATTAGCATGGTATCAAACACTCTTCGTCCCGTAAGAAAGTTAAATATTATCTACCTTTTAAACGCGAAAAATCTATTGAAACACTTGATAAAGACTCACTACTGTAAGCGAGTTTTGTCGAAAACATTTGCGTTATTGTCAGCTGTGAAAAGTGCACATTTTTTCTTTCTTTTTACGGAACGGAAGTTATACAAAGAAATGGCTTACTCATTTTGGTTTATATGGAACCATAGACTCCTCTCCTTGGATTGCCCACCTTTGCACTGCATGTGTCAACGGAAAGGAAATTACATAAACAGCAGACTCTTTGAAGTGAACTTGACGAACAAAGATTCAAAACCATATTCCGTAGAGATAGATAGTGGAATTTAATACGAATGTACTCTATCATGTGTACCACTATACGATAATTGTATACACTAAGTTATTGAATGGGTTAGAGTATTTCACACAGGTAATCTCAGCTTCTTTTTTTAAGCACCATAATCCATTTTTAAATGCAGCCGGAGGTCAAGTTGATTATTTAAGCAATTAACGCTACCAAAAAGTCAGGTTGCTTATCAAAACAAGCATTTATATATATTCTCATTAACAAGAGTGACAATTTCCAAATATTGTGCAAAACTGATACAAACATCCGAAAGTTTGCCCTATGACCAAAAACCTCAAAGTAACAACTCCAATCTTAATAGAGTACAATACCTAACTTCTTTCACTATTTGTTATACGCGGTTTACTTACGTGTCAAGGGTAGTTTGGTCATTTTTTTGTGGTATGACATGTCAGCAAACATGTCTTATATGTGATGAATAGGATAAGAAATAAAAGATTAGTTAATACCATGGGACAAATTATATGACTGTATTGACCAGGTGTAAAAGAATCATCACGGCATTTTATCTCAACCACATTCTCGACTTTCTGCTTCAAACTAACTGCATGATCTGCATCCACCTTCTTCTTCTTCTTTACGTTTGGCAGTTTTCACTAGAAAATAATAATAAACGCAATAAAAACCAAAACACGAAACCTTAACATAAGCGACCATAACAAAGAGACTAGGAGTTTATAACACGTGGAAGGATAATTGTTGTTGCTGCTGTGGAACTAATTACATTTTATGTTTTTCACTTTGTCACTCGAACAACCCAAGAAGATACAAGGAAACATTGGCGGAAAATATATAGTTTATAGGCTTATGGTTTATTTTGAATGCAACCGTAAAACTACAGCTAGTCTTTAATCTGAACTTTGGATATATATAAAAAGTTAGTGAGGCCTACATCGGTCTACAAGATTAAATTAAAAATCATACAAGATATATTATATATCATTATTAGGCCACAAACAATTGGAAAACTATATATGATCAGTGTTAAATCAACAACTTGTCAAGCTCTAAAATTAGGCGAGGCATTGTTTATCGACATTATTTGGTATGATAATCTGGCAACAAACATATATTTTAGCTTTGAGATTTATCTTTTCCTCATGTTCAAGTTAGGGTTATACCAACTCGATTGTCAACAACCCGGACCTGACACCATCTCCATTGTCACCCCTAGTCCGATTCTTTAAAACTCCCACTTTTATCGTTTTATGTTACTTAACCAACTAATCTACAGCTTCTTTAACAAAACCACTAATTTGCAATATAATTAAGACACGTAGAATGTATGTATTGTTGTCATTAACTAACATTTTTATACAGTTTCATTATTTTATATTATGAACAGATTTTGAGAGAACCTTTAAACTAGTTCTAAAGACGACGATGAATCAATAAGAAGTAGAGGATGCGATTTATCTAACTTACAAGTCAATTCAGACGACATTGTAGAAGCCATGCATGCATATACTGGTTTTGAAGACAAACCGGATAAAAAATCGGTTGACTTGCGTTGATATTACGTACTGTATTAAGTTAATGCTATATATAAAAGTCAGATAACTTGTGGAACAAGTTACAAAATATGGCTTGCAAAGCAAGTAATTAAGGGCCCGTTTGGTTTGTACATGGGTATAGGATTAGGATTTGGATTTAGATTAGGATTTGATTTAAAAGAGAGGAAATATATTACTATTTATTATATAATAAAAGAAATAAATGTAAATATTTAAAATATAACAAAAAAGTGGATATGTGGTCATAAATATAGGACATAGTTCAAAATCGTTAATATCTGGCTCATATTTGATCATGTTGGCCCGTTGTTAGGGAAGAAACCCTACCATTTTAAAAAGATTCATTTTTTCATAGAATTTTACTGTTGTGAATACTAAACCGGGTACCAAACAATTAATTTAGGGTCTGTTTGGTTACCGGTTTTGACATGGAATTTGGATTTGACAATTAACTTTTGTTGTTTGGTATGCTTTGTGGGTCCCAAAGAAATGGATTGAATGCCAGGTTTTTAAATTTTCATACTTAAATCTTTGGCTACTTGCCAGGTTTTTAAATTTCTTTCGGTAATATTTTTGTCCTTTCCAAAAAAAGTGGGCCATGATGTATTACTAACCTCTCATTTTAATTCAAGATTTATTTTATAACATTAAATTAAATTTATTTTCTTTTATATGTATTTATATAATAATATTATACTATTTATACATCAAATCCAAACTCAAATCCTAATCCTAAACCAAATCCAAATCTCTTAACAAACCAAACGGGCCCTTAAATAATAATTTCAATCTTTGAATCTACAACCCCATACCAAACGGGCCCTAAATAAATTCGCTAATGGGCTATAAGAAAAGTTCAATTAATTAAGGATATTGCATCGTGATGAATATGTACTTGACATTTTAATATTAAATAGTGGGTGATAAAGTTACTCCTTAAAATAATCGTCATGCGTGAAATCGTTATCACGAAAAACATCTAATCGAAAAATATTGTTCGCCAAAAATTTTGATTAAGTCTTTTTGAATGAAGGGATGCCACTACAAGAAAAAAGAGAATTGGGGACGAATTTTTAGAGAGGACAAAAATGTCCTCCCCAAACACCCACCAAAAGACAAAACAACATTTTTCAAACTTTAACCATGCTTGAAACAAGGAAAATTTTGACCAGAGATATTAGGGAGGACATGTCTCCACCATATGTCCTCCTCAATCACTATTTTCATATTTCATTTTTTCGTTAATATTTTTGGCACACAAATTTTCCGCTCAGAACATTAGGGAGGACACGTCTTCACCATATGTTCTCCCCAGTGACTATTTGCATATATCATTTTTCATCTCGTAATTTTCCTGCTCAAACCATCGCGGAGGACAAATGTTGACCAGGATTAAGAATGGGCTTAGTAAAATGCTTAATATGTTGGGTTGGCCGTGTTTTGTTTGGAGAGGACATGTCCTCCCCAAAGCTAAAGTCAAAGTTTGACTTTTTATATTTTTTCCAAATCGAGTAGTACGGTTTGATGATTGATGAAACGTAAATAAACATACGAGTTAAACAACAACAAATAAGTAAAACATGTGAATTACATTCTTAATCGATAAACAACAACAAAGCATACAGATTACGATCGAAATCGATAAATGTTTAAAACATTAAAGCATACGAACTATGTTCCAAATGCTAAATGAAAAACTACTCCAACCCAAGTCTTCCCATGTCATTATAAAGCTCGTGAAGTATTGCAGTTGACTCAAATGTGTGATTCTCGGGATGCCTTTCCATCTCTAGTGTCCTATCTAGTATCTTTATTTTTGCCTCTAGTGTTTTTATCCTTTCAACCAAGAATTTACAATTTAAGCACTCTGCTTCTTCATGACTCGGTGCAGATCCAGAAGGTTCCGGAGAATAACTTGGACGTGTTGAAGGTACCGGAGAAGAACTTTGAGGTGTTGAAGGTCCATGAGAAGAACTTAGACGAATCCCGAGGTCATCCTTTCACATAAAATGGGTAAGACATGTGGGTCCGACGTTGTCATTCCTAATTAGTTATCTAGCCTTCAAAGATGACTTTTGAAGTTTGTCAGCTTGAGTGTTATGCTTAAGGAACTTAGCTTGCCTAAGAGCTTATTAGAAGGAGTCAAAACTAGCTCGACAACTAGGTGCTTTCTAGAACTCGGCTAGGTGCTTGCCGGCGAGGGGAACTGCGAAAGGTGTTATGCTTTCCTGGTTCTATTAGGTTAGTGTTAAGTAGGTGATTTAGCCCTCTATCGAGAGGGAAGAGGGAAGCAGGGCGACAACTAGTTGCTTTCTGGTAAGTTGCTCCCGCTCCTCTCCTTTCAGTTGTTTCGGTTCGTGAAGTCCACCCAAGAGAGTTCCCCGGCTTCTCGTGATAAGCGTAGCGCAGCAAACCCTAAAGGCTTTTGTGACGAGGCGTTTGGGATGACAAAATGGGTAGGACATGTCGTCCCTAATGACCCTTTAGCTTTAAAATCGCTGTCCCCAATAATGCCGATTGTTGTAGTGTGCATGCAAAGTACACATGAGACGTCTTTCTACCTCGTCTGTTTTTCTTTAACACATACTACCTTAAATTTAGTATTGAGATATTTGATAAACCTTCAAACGTCTATTGTCTCACCATGAACCCGTAATAAGATGGATGGAACAAAGGTAAAATCCAATGAAATTAATTCCTGATAGACAGATGATGTCTGTTGTATATGTGTGAAAAATTTGTAGGAATTGATGACCTACAACCCTGGTACTAGATGCGGAACCTCGATCACGAAGAACACACAACACAGCAGTCGACAGAAAAGAAAGAGAAGAACAGAGCAAGCACACACAAGGTATATCCCTAATCGATTCGTTGATTAGTAATGAAAGAATGACGTACAAATCCCCTCCCCCCTCACCTCCTTTTATAGAGATAATGGGGGAGGTAAAACTGACTCCAATTAGGAATCCAAAGTCGGTTGTGATACAAGTAAAAGGAAACATACGACTTGACTAATATAAGTTTGAACTTAAC
>BQNB010087434.1:11736-27922 GCA_026074375.1 Tanacetum coccineum
ACCTGATGCTCTTACAGAAGGTGAATGGGGGTTTGAACATACTAAAACTATTTTTATCAATGAAATTATTCCATTTTTAAAATCTTTAAAAGACATTTTTAATGTGTTTGATAAAGATCTTCTAAATGAAATAACAGAAGTACAAACAGTTTTTAACCAAATAGAAGCTGTTGTTCAACAGTGTTCAGTAGACAAACAATGTTTTGAAATTGTTAAGAAAGAACTCTTTCTGGAAAATGATCGACTCTTACAAAAAATCATGTCTCAAGATGTTCTTCTTTCTGTTATGAATTCTATTACTTTGAATGGTGAATCTGTGAATGTGGAAATGCAAAGAAGTGAATCTTGTGATAAGTGTTTCAATCTTGATGCTGAGCTTTCGAAAACACAAAATGCGTATAATGATCTTTTGAAAAGTTACTCACAACTTGAAAAACATTGTATTTCTCTTGAATTGTCAATACAACTAAATCAAGAAATTTTTCAAAAGGACAAATCCTGTGATAATCAAAATGCTCTTGAAATTCCTGAATATTTTGAATATAACGATTTAAAAGCTCAAATTCAAGACAAGGTTTTTGTGATTACATCATTGAAAAACCATTTATGAAAACTAAAAGGGAAAGAAATTATTGAAAATGTTGCACAAATACCAACTACCACCACTATTGTTCTAGGCATGTTCTAGCTAGACTTAGATCCTTTAGCTCCTAGGTTATTGAACAATAGGGTAGGTCACATAGACTATCTTAAGCACACTCAGGAACAAGCAGATATACTTCAGGGAATAGTCGAACAAGCTAAAGCAAAACAGCCTTTAGATAATGTGTTAGACTTTGCATGTAAGCATGCCAAACGAATTCAGGAGTTACTTGTCTATGTTTGAGATACATGCCCTAATGCCTATAAACCTAGTGAGAAATTGATTGATGTCACACCCATGAACAAAGTCAAGAAAGTTAGGTTTTTTGAACCTCTCACATCCTCAAGCAACATTAAACAGGTAGAGTTATCTAAAACATCATATTCTAACACACCTGTGTTGTCTTCTACAGTAAAGTGTTCTACTAGTACTTGCAGATCACAGCCTACAGGCAATAAAAGAATGATATGATCTTGTAAAAACCAAGTAGCAACAAGAAGAATAAAGTAGAAGCCCAACCTAGGAAAGTGAATAAAAAGAATCGTGTTAAAGAACCTATTTGTGATGACAATGTAAGACAAACTAAGTTAATCTATGCGAATTCTCAATTAATTTGTTAAAATATAGCATATGTATGTTTTTTGATACACAAATCATGATGTGTGTATTCCTTTAATTCTTGTAAATGATGTGACTATGCATTACCAAAATCAAAATCTGAGTCAACACACAAAAACACCACAAGTGCATAACACATTGGAAACCTACGGGTAAAGTGTTCACTGATTAGGACTTAAGTTGGAAACCATCAGGAAGACTTTCTTCACTATAGTGGTAACCCGTGCCTTTAATAACTAGGATCACATCCAAGAAAATAGTGGCATCTAGAGGAAACTCTTCTATATTCAGGTGTTAAAACATCAAAACCAAAAAATAAAGTCAATAGTAGGAGACCCAAACAAGCAAAATCATAGGTACTGAGTAAAAAAGAGCTAAGATTGAACAATCTAAAAATTGCCTAACAACGTCGAAACCCACCATTTGTGGGTTCCAATGCTTACAAATGTTGTCCATCTACTTCTTCTCTTGTCAATACAGGTTGTCCGAGACATTGTTCCTCTGGTTTCTGGACCATCCTCGTATGCTACAAACATATGACAGGAAACCGCTCTCAGCTCATTAACTTCGTTAGCAAATTTTTTGGTACAATCAGATTTGGTAATGATCAGATTCTAAAGATTATGGGTTATGGTGACTATCAGCTGGGAAACGTAATTATCTCTAGGGTATACTATGTTGAGGGGCCTGGACATAACTTGTTTTCTGTTGGACAATTTTACGACGTAGATCTGGAAGTTGCTTTTCGGAAAAACACTTGCTTTATTCAGAATTTAGAAGGTGTTGATCTACTTTTAGGATCCAGAGACACAATTTCTCTTGATGACATGCTAAAGACTTCTTCGATCTATCTTCTATCAAAAGCATCAAAGACTAAGAGCTGGTTATGGCATCGTCGGTTATCGCATCTCAACTTCGGTACTCTTAACAAGCTAACTAAAGACACGGTCCCCTGCACCACGAGGGCATTCCAAAACTTAAAATTTCAGAAAGATCAACTGTGTACCCGCAAATGCAATAATAAAAGCAAGAAAATCCTCCCTCTCATCACAACCCCACAAGGCCGAAGACACTAATCAAGAGAAACTATATCTTTTGCATATGGATCTTTGTGATATGATGCGTATGAAGAGTATTAATGGGAAAAAGTATATCTTGGTGATTGTTGACGATTATTCACGATTTACTTGGGTCAGATTTTTGAGATCAAAGGATGAAGCTCCCTATGCTATCATCAAGTGCATTAAATATATTCAAGTTCGTTTGAATGCCACAGTCCGTAATGTTCGAATAGATAATGGAACAGAATTTGTCAATCAGACTCTTCGTGATTTCTATGAAAATTTTGGCATTTCGCTTTAAACTTCTGTTGCTCGCACTCCTCAACAGAACGACGTTGTCGAAAGGCGAAATCGAACTCTTGTGGAAGCTGCTTGCACAATATTGATATTTTTTAAAGATCCTTTGTTTCTTTTGGCCAAAGCAATCAACACAACTTGTTATACCCAAAACCGTTCTTAATCCGTCTCCGCTACAACAAAACTCCTTATGAGCTGATACACGACAAGAAGTTGGATTTATCGTTTCTTCATGTCTTTGGTTCACTTTCTTATCTGACCAATGCACAGATGAAATTTAGTTGTAAACTAGACTGCACAGTCGATATTGGCATATTTTTTGTTGGTTTACACCACGCCTGCAAAGAAGCTTTCAGAATCTATAACAGGAGAACTTAGAAAATTATGGAAACTATTCATGTAACGTTCGATGAGCTGACAGCTATTGATTCGTGAACATTCGGACTTCAGGACTTGGGCCACACACAACTTAATGACTCCTGCAATATCCAGTTCAGGACTCGTTACAAACCCTATTCCTTAACAGCATTGTAATCCACCAAATAGAGATTCTTGGGATGTTGTTTCCAACCCATGTTTCGCTCTGAATACTTCATCCTCCAACACACTGCTGTCTCTCCAGTTCCAGTAGCTACTGAACCAAGAGCTATTGATATAGCAGATTCACCTGTGTCTACGTCAAAAAAACGCAAGATATCACCATCTAAAACACTATCAACAACACAAGAAACAAGAACATTCTCCTAATTTCTTTCCAAGATTTTTGAAGAATCACACACACAAAACACTACATTTTCATTGTAGATCCTCTTCATGAATACCTTCCATGAAACTCAACTTCCTCATGATCATCATCTAAATGTGATACCACCCACACACCATTTGAACACCTTGGTAGATATGGACTAAGGATCAAATCTAAAGAAAATGTGATTGGTGACTTCTTGTTTTGTCCCCATAAAAAGCAACTCGAAAACTGACAGCCAAGTTGGTGTACATTGATCGCGCCTTCCTAACTTCCTGTAGAACCAAAAACTTCAACAACTTGACAGAACCATCGATGTATCAATGCAATGCAAGAAGAAATTCATGAATTTGAAAGGCTACAAGTTTAGGAATTAGTGCCGTGTCTAGATAAAGTAATGTTGATCAAACTCAATGGAGTTATATAAGTCAAGACAATGAATTTGGTGGCGGGGCTCTAAAGAATAAGGCTAGATTAGTTGCATAGAGATTCAGGCAAAAGAAGGGAATCGGTTTTGATGTATTATTTGCACCGGTTGCAAGAATAGAGGCCATCCGAATCTTCGTAGCAAATGCAGCCAACAAGAATATGATGATTTTCCAAATGGACGTCAAAACGGCTTTCTTAAATGGAGAGCTCAAAGAAGAGGTCACACACGTTTCTCCACCAGAAGAACATTTGTTGATCAGGATAACCCATCGCATGTGTATAAGCTCAAAAAGGCCCTGTACGGTCTCAAACAAGCACTACGTGCATGGTACGACATGCTGTCAAGTTTTCTCATTTCACAACATTTCTCCAAAGGTGCAGTTGATCCTACACTCTTCACACGGAAAGCAGGAAACGACTTATTAATGGTACAAATTTATGTTGACGATATAATATTTGCATCTACTAATACTGCTTTGTGTAATGAGTTTGCTAATTTGATGACCACTAAGTTTAAGATGTCAATGATAAGGTAGATGTCATTCTTTTTAGGATTACAAATTTCTCAAAGTCCCAGAGGCATCTTCCTAAACTAATCAAAATATGCTTTTGAAATTATTAAAAAATATGGTTTGCTCACTAGTGATTCTGTAGACACACCTATGGTGGAAAAGAATAAACTGGATGAAATCTGACAAGGACAACCAGGTTGATGCACAACTTTACATGGCAATGAAAGGACCAACATGTATCTGACATCCAGTAGACCCGACCTTATTTATGCAGTCTGCTAATGTGCCTGGTATCAGCAAAGCCTACCGAAAAGCACTTAAATGCGGTTAAGCGGATCTTTCGATACCTAAAGGGAACCATTAACATGGGTCTCTGGTACTCGAAGAATACTGGTATGTCTCTAACAGCATATTCAGAACGTACATACATCAACGTGGGGAGTCAGGACACTAAGACGCGGTACATCAGGAACGATTAATCGTAGGAGATAAACTTTGTTAGCTGGTCTTCCAAGAAGCAAAAGAACACTATAATCTCGAGTACAGAGGCTAAATATATTGTCTTATCTGGGTGTTGAGTCCTGCAAATTCCTAATGGATGTGTTTATATAGCTAACAGATATGACTTTTAATCAATATAATCCCTCTGTACTAGCGACAACAAAGGTGCAATTGCACTATGCTGCAACAATGTTTCAAGCACTTAGGGAGCAAAGCATATCGAATTAAGACTTACCATTTTAAAAAGGAGCAAATGGAGAACGAAATAATGGAACTCTACTTTGTTAGGACGGAATATCAACTGGCTGACATCTTCACCAAACCCTTGCCGCGAGAAAGATTCAACTTCTTGATCGAAAAGCTCGGTATGAGAAGCATGTCTCTGGAAACGCTTAAAAGTATGACAGAGGAAGAAGACGAGTAATGGTGGTAACTCGTGATATATCCTATGTATTATATGTATATAAGAAAACATAACAACCAAAAATACTTTTCATTTTTATATAAATTTTTTAGAAAAAAAAATTAAAAAAAATTAAAAATTAGAAAAATACAAAAATAGTTTTTCATGACATGTTTTCTAGCATCGTTAATATTTACGACTTTAGAAATATCATTCAATAATGGCACAAAGCTGTAAATAAAGTTCAAATAGAAAATATGTCATATGGCTTGCTATTATTTCCGATAGCAATCCGGTCATCATCTTATAGGCAAGTATTTCAAAAAGAAAACTTGACCTCACTACGGGAAATTTATTTTTCTCGAGAATGAATTACTTCATATTCATTTAAAGGCTTGTGTTTACTTTGCAACACAACCCGTGCTTTCTATATTCAATAAATTTAAGTGTTAGTGCATTTATTTGTCAAAATAAGAGAAATCTTATTTTAATTGGTAAAAAGTTGTCTTAACAATGAATCAGTGTTTTTAGTAATCACAAAAAGATTTTTAAAGATAATTCGACCACTCAAACAATGACAACAGCTCTTTAAATAGAAAATGGGTCATTATTTGAGGGGGAGAAAGTGCCATAAAATAATATTTTAAAATGGTCTTTCAAAATAAGTCACGTGATAAACGGATAAAGTTTTTGATAATGACGGATCACAATTTCAAGGGGAGTTAATTTATATTAACTACAAGAGCTTAGATGTCATTTGTTTCAAACTTTAGGGACTTAGTTGCAATATAAGACTTAGTTGATTCTCATGGAATAGATTTAAGCTTATCAATTCTTCGAACATGATCTCAAGTATATGTGCGTACTAGGTTTTGCTGATTCCGAGGTATTGAAACCAGCAAGGGGGAAGGAATAGATATACAAGAAAAATAATAAGTACACGTGATAGAATTCATACCCTATTCTCATTTTAGGTCATTCCGGGAAGACAAATGTCATAACCGCATAGAAAATCAGTATTTATCTTGTTACTTTCGGGTGCACTATTTCAACTACATGGGGGTAGAGATATCTTGTGATTTCAAGTATGCATCATTTAAGATACTAGGGGAAAGTGTTGTCAGAAGATTTATTCTAGCATGAGGAGATTGGTTACTGATTTAATTAATACTTCCTTTAACGGTCAATCACTAAGCTTATTTTTAAAAGGAGTAGAAATATTTGATAAAAGAGGTTCACATAGGTATGATGATTTCCTTAGATAGTCAGTATCATGCAGGAAGAAATGTCTACATCCGAGACTTAGTTGACTTAAGTGTTATCATTTCGGCTATTCAGAGGGTATAAATGTGACATCTGGGACTTAGTTGACTTTGGTGTTTCAATTTATATCATCACTGTCGTGTAAGAAGAAATGCGGACATCCGGGACTTAATTGACTTAGGTGTTACAGTTTTGAATAATTGTGTACTTTGGATATTTGGGCTTTATACATCAAGACTTCTTGATGCGGCGTGCAAGAAAGCTTTGAATCTACTCAAGAAAGGATTGTTGGTTCGGGGGGAAGCTAAGACAACTTTCAAAAGGAGATTGTCGAGACGGACTACAGATTGCTGACATGGACATTGTCATTTTCGGTTTGAACATTTTCAGGTCCAGTCTCATACATAATCTTTGTGAATATATTAATGTGTAGTGTAGACTTAAATATAGGCTAATATAAATAGTGCTTGAGTACAAATTTTCAAGATTTTCTTAGTAAATTCAAAATCTTTCAAATTACTGTACTTAGCACTATCTTATATATCCCTTATTAATTTGAGGGGGAGCATTGAAATGTTTCAATAATATGATTGATATATAATTAGAACATTTTTCTCCCCAAAAGCATTATATTGAATCAATTGATATCCAAAATATCAAACGATTTGACATTTTTGATAAGGGGAGAAAATGTGATTAAAATATATATAACTTGTATAATGTGATCTTTAACACTCAAGTGTGGTATGTGCTAAAAAAATTTGGTTATCGATGCACATATGCAGGGGGAGCATTTCTAAATAGTAAAACTATCGAGGTACTAAATGTTTTGTTTCATATCAAAGTACCGTGATCGATGTTTTCAAATGGTTTTTAGGCTGTGAACAATACCGAATGACCGACCATGTATTTAATTACTTGGAGTTATAAGGTGGCTAGGTTTAGGTGTTCGTTCCTATGATCCATCCAGAACCGGAGGGATCTACCTAGGGACATTTTATTAGTTAGAATAGAAGTCATTAGGTATGATAAAAAGGAGAAAAAGTGAGAAAAGGGAAAAGTACCGACTGAGATGGAGCTAGTACTGGAACAAAGCCAACAAGGTACTAGTCATGAAGTCTCGGTAAGCACTGAAGGGGTTAAAGAATTAAAAAGAAAAGTTAAGATAAAGGGTGAAAAGAAAGAAGCCCTCCTTACACTTAGGCAGAAACCGGGTCAATACATAAACTGTCAGAAACACTAAGCTGTTGTCTGGTATTAAAGACAGTCGTCATGGACCCAGTGACGCAATGCACAACCCTTCCCAGCCACTCAAAGTCTCTCAAAAGATTCTTGTTTCATTTCTCACGAAGATTAAACACATTTCTATTGATTTTCTCACTCCGAGTTAGTTGATATTGAAAAGGTGACAGTCTGCTCCAGCCTCCGATTACCAAAAACTAAAGTGCACTATCGAGTCTAGAGTCATAAAAGAGATCATCCATAAATCTCATTAGGACACTTATCCAAAATATGCTTGCCAATTCACACAATGTGAAAACAAGAAATATATCAAGAGTCCTATACATTATCCTTGTGATTTTGCCAGAACATCAGAGTGATACCTAAAAAGTACTCACAATGACGATGGAAATCCTTCTAGAGCCAACATCAAACAAGCTCTGTTGTAGGTGACTTGTGAGATCCTATATGGATCAAACTTGTGACACTGGATATCGATTCGGTCCATCTTATGAATTGACGGATGAATTTTGAAAAAGAAAAAAATTGTTGGTGTGTTATAAAAACCGTTTGTATTTTAACACATCGACTGATTTTCCTAAATAAATTTTCAATCTTATGTCCATGGGAAGCCTCACAAGGGTATCTGGACATAGGAAAGATGAACACGAATTGACGGCTTAATCAGGAAGATAGTAACTTACCGGTTCACTCTTGTCGTGTTGTCTGCTTTAAGACGCTCCGGTAATAAGAACGGCTAGTACAGCTGCAAAACCCTGTCAAGGAGATTCTTCGGAATTATACCTGCTCACATGCAGTATTTATACTGATGAACAGGGAATCGTGGTTAGCGCAACCGTATTTGATGAAGTGCCAAAGCCACTTTCGTCCGTACATGTTGATTATCACTAACCCTTTCATGCAGGTAATCCTGATGGTCGCAGCTATTGGATCAAGACAAGTCAAGATTCATAGCCACATGCTCATACTCGATCGACATACATAAAGACATCATGAAAGCTCAAGTACATATTTCAAGACTTCCGCTACTCTGATACCGCACGTCCTTCTTAGAAGTGTTAAAGTTAAAGAACTTCAAGAAAGATGTTTTATTCAAGCTTTCAATCTCAAGAAAAATATGAGCATGTTGGTCCAAAAGTCACAAGTGCACAAGACGGCGATAATATCTCAAGATGATGATAAGAGATTATGCTTGGGTGATGGTCTCAAAGGAGTTCAAGTTCACATACAAGTCAAGCTTAACGGAACAAGCTCAATCCTAAAGTCAAAGATCACTACAACATATCACAAGGATAATGTCAAGAAAACAAGTCTGCGAGCACAAGACTGAAGACAAGGCATAGTATGCTAGGTTTAAGTTTTGGTAAAATGGAGTGACCTCCCTTAGGGGGAGATTGTTAGGAATACGAAAGTATCGGTCACTACCATAAATATCGTTAGATAGCTCGTTAAGTAATATTTGGAAACTAAATAGGCTAGATAAGCAAAAGCCCATGGACCTAAGCCATAGCCGGCCATATTTAGGTACAAATACCTTCTCCACACATTGAGAGGGTGTTGGTTGTTTCACTTCTCATATAATCTAATATTATTCTTTTTCACTTTCTCTCTCTAGGAAGCAACCTTCCACTCTCTTTCTCTCTCTAGATTTTCTTCATAGTTGTGTGTGTGTTTAAGGATTACTAAAATTCTACATATATAAAATGGGTTATATAGATAAAGTGGTATTGAAAAAAGTGAAAATGTTACCGTTGCAAATGCAACGGTAAAAAAACAATTTCTCTAAACCGACGCCTTGTTGGTCAACCAACTAAAACACTAACGCAACCCAACTAACACACCTCGCTGCGCAGTAACTCTAGGGATGACAACGGGGCGGGGAATTTCAGGGATCATATTTCCCATACGCATCCCCGTTTTCACTCTTCATCCCCATCCCCACCCCTATCCCCACCGGGGAAGAGTTTTACATCCACATCCCCGTCCTCAACGAGGATTGTGGATCCCCGTAGATAATCAGAAATTTTCCGTCCTTATCAAGAAAACCCAAAAAAATACAAAAACTCATTGGATATATAAATAATTTGACCCATAAAGTGTCTCAAGAAACGTGCATCACTCATACTTAATTTTGTCACAATGTTAATCCAACTTTAAAGCATTGTAGATATTGAAACACAACATATAACATAAGAATAATTGTGACAACCCACATTTTTCCGGTTTACTTTCATTCAATAACTTGAACACTTTACTTTGAACACGTACATACTTGCTTAAACTTATAACCGTGAGGTTATTCCACGTATAACGAAAAACAACTTTAAGCATATCCCGACTTTATACTAAGTTTAGTCTACACATAACAAGTATATTATTACTTCCATGAGCATGATTTATAAGTCATATGCATGCGGTTTTACAAATTTTACGTAAATTTTCCAAACTTGCATTTTACTATATGCATGCATGCACAACTTACTCAATACATCATCACCTTTGAAGTAATTACACAACTAGTACATATGCTTGCCAAAAATACATTTTCTCCCTCTCCCCATTCCCTACTTAACACTTCTATAAGTCTTATTCTATAAGAGGTAACTAGACAACATGTTTTCTACCTTGGTTAACCTCTATTTCCTTTCTCATGCTAACACATTTAACTAGTAAGCATGAAAGACCACAACTCCCCTCATTTTCACCTCTGTGGTCGGTTCCATACACATCTGTAAGGCTTAAAATATGCTTTCCTAAATTTCCATAACATAAGCATGTGATCCTTACTAAGACTATTCAAACTACCCTAAGTATTTCCTATATAAACACACTACCTAACACTTCTCATAACACACCATTCAAGCATGATATCTCCTCTCTTTTCTCTCTATATTTCGGCAGCCAAGGAGTACCAAGAATAAGGGTTTCAAGATTTTGGGTAAAGAGTTTACAAAAGATTAGGGTTTGGTTATATAAAACTAGGGTTTTTAGTTGTTTTTGGGTAATTAATGCACACTTTAGTTCTCATTCACCACATCATTGTAAGCATCTCATTTACATTATGTGTATTAATTATGATCATTTCATACTTGTTTTCATAACATAATTATATACTTGTTGTGTAAAAACTTGAAATAAACTTGTATGTGAAAAACCCTAATTGTAATAGATTTTTGTGTCGACTTGTGAGCTCATTTTAACAATTTTACAGAACACTTATGACCTATTTTTTGGCTCCACATCTTAGTAGTATTTCTTAGGAATTTCTATTAATAACTTCATGAATTTAATAAATTTATTAGTATTTTAAACATTTTGTGCAAGATAAAGTGTCTAGATTTACACACTGAACATGATACGTATTTTTGAGCCCCTAAAAATTAGACTAGGAAGTTGAGCCTTTTGAATTTTTTTGTAGCTACTACCTAGAGTTAAACTCAACAACTTGAATCAACTAAAATGTTAAGTAGTTAAGGAGTTATGACTAAAAAAAGTTGAGTAAAACTTTCTAGTTATTTCCAGCGTTGACATCCGTGTGTTGTTTAGCACTTTTGGACCCTTTAAACTTTAAGTCGGAATATAAGGCTTACATTTTTGGAAAGACAACTCAAAAACCTTCAATCTAGGCTTTGGAATGGACTGATTTCATAAGAAAATGAAGGAGTTATGGTCCCGAGAAATCAGATTTAAAGTTGTCCACAAAAAACTACTTTGATTTTGTAAGTTTAAATACTTAGTAAACTTGATTTTAAACCTCATTTGGAACTTGGAAAACCTTAGACACAAGTATATAAGGGTGATAAAAGTTTAGAAAACTCATATGCATATACTTTACTTCATATTGTAAACCTAAAGCATCTTATTATTAAATTAGGTCATGGTTAGGACTTGTGCTTCTTTGAACTTGCGTATATTTTCCCGATTGTACTACATTACTTAAGGTGAGTTTCAAAAACCCCACTCTTACTTGTTTTTAACTACAACTTTACTTGTTTTGAAATACTTTGGGGTGAGATTATACTGCTCGTTTTATTTATGGATACAAGTAGTTTAAAGTTTTACTGATTGCGTAAGTACCCGTTATCCCACACTGGCCCCACCACTATCATGAACCGTAATTACTTTGTGTAAGCACAAATGCATTGAGTAGATCTATTGGGGATTGACAACCCCTGTTCGGGTAGACCGATAATTCGCTACCATGTCAAACGGGCGCATTTCATTTGGGGAACTTTGGGTGTTCTTGGGATAGACACCTACAGGGAGCAACAACATGCAAAACACGTTGGTTAAGGCTTTATTGTCATGAGCTTAGTGCAATAGTAATAATTTTCATGTGACATTGTATTTGTTATAATGGTCATATACACTTGGAAACCTGGTGGTCCACATTTATATTTTACATAAAATTTTGAACTCACCAACTTTATGTTGACACTTTATCATGTATTTCTCAGGTCCTTAACTTGCATTACTTTGGATTTACTTGGAGCATCTCACTAATGTCACATTTTGCGGTTTCATTATGGGAAGCTTTATTGCATAACTTTGGTGTTCGATTGTAAACCTAAATTCTTTATATTTTGTGAACTCTTGGAAACATGTCTTTGGTAAACCTCTTTTATTCAATAAAACGTGTATTTTTCAAACGACTCATATAGAGCTCGTTCGATATAACTTGTGACTTTGTGCTATGAAGTCACGCCCCCGGTTACCTTTCCGCTACGATATTTTAGGGGTATGACAATAGCGTACATTGTATGTGAGTATTCGGACAAAATATTGGTTAAGTAATATACATTAATTAGTGTTTAATTCTTTATACTCTTTAAGCTATTTGATTATTTAAATATCATACATTCATATATATTGTATAATATACTAAAAGCCATGATCGCGACATCGTTTTGACCGCGGGCTCCGGCGTTTTAGCTGTCAGCCCAACAGCCCAATCTAATTGTCCCTTTATTTTTGGCCCATGTGCTTTAGTTTATCTCTTCCACTCATTTTTATAACTCTAGAATCTCCTAAATTCTTTAGATAGCGATGAATACACAGAAACCCTTTTCTATCTTCTCACGCAAAATCACCATCTTCATATATCATTTTTGTTTATTTAAAAAACAAAGGATTAAATTTTTTTATGGTGAGCGGCCATGTAGTCGGCGGAGATACTACGGCTCCGGCGATGCTTAAGCTAAAGAAGATGACACTTTTGTCTCATCAACCGACGGTACTACTTATTCACTATTGTAATTCTAATTTATTTTGTTTTAAATTGATTAGGTTATTATTTTATATAGACGCGTTTGCAATTCTATCAGGTACCATCAGTGAAGTGAAGGTGATTTACTTATTCAAAATTGACAACCACATATTGACTTCTAGCCACTGAAACACAAACATCGGCTTACTTTCACTTTCCCAATTGTAAAACAGATGATGGGAGATATAGGAGGCATCAATAGCTTAGGAAGTGTTAAATTTTTGTTGTTGTTGTAACACAAGTTTTAAGATTTTTTATTTTGGTTTTTGTTTGGAATTATAGTCATTATAAGCCATAAGCCGGCTACATAAGTTGAAACAGTTTGGTCATAATTTGGGATTTTGTAGTGGTATGCCCTTTAGTGAGAATTATCTAAATGCGTGTTGTTGATGGATAAGGGGTGTTTGTTTATAAGCTTATTTGACTCGACATATATAACATAAGCTACTCTTTTCGGCTTATGAGCCTATTTTTCGTATTTTGTCATAATGAGTTCATAGGGGGTGATTTATTGTTGTTTTTATTTTCCACCTTTTGGCGTTATAACTATTTGTTACTAACTTTGGTCGATTTTTTTGTGTGGTCAGAATGGCGTAGAACACCATCGTTAATCTGAAACCAGGAGACAGGACCATAATTCTACAAGGAAAAGTGTATAGGAGATGGATAAGCCAAAGCCCTCCAAACCCTGCAGCGACTCGGTACTATTGCATTCTACTATACAGAGAGGTATGTTACGCAGTATCCAATATACAACAAGATGTAAACTTTCATGATTGTCTTATAACACCTTGAATATTTCAAGCAGATGCTTGAGCATGGATCAGCGTACCAAATTTCAGACTTCAACTATCTAGAAACGAACCGTTGGCAGCAAACAATTGAGAAAGAAACAAAAGGATTTCCAGAACACTATTTCAGCTTTGTTTCGTACAATCAGTTAGAGTACATGGTCGTTCCACCAGATCAAAGAAACAAAAGAAAGTAGCCTGTCCTCACAGGTGACTAATAATTGTGCTATTTTTATTGCTTATATACAAAAGCCATAAGCTAATCTTCATTCATGTTGACAGATTATATAGGCTCTATCAAAGAAGTTAGGGAAGTGCAATTATCCAGAAATCCAAACAAGAATTAGACTGTGAAAAGGAAAATAGACATAGAAAATCTTGAGTAAGTATCACAATGACCTTAGCTAATCATCTGCATATAACAAACACCTCATTTTATTTTCTAACTATGGGCACTTTGTCGCATAAACAGTGGAAATATCATTGAAGTCACACTCTATGACGAGATGGCAAGAAACTTTGATAAGGATGCGCTCCTGTCATAATTGTTGTTGGTTTCTGTAGAGTTTCTAAAGACAGGAATGTTCAGCTACAACTTTCCACCACTTCGGTCACACACTGCTACCTGAACCCGCACATCCAAGAGGCCAAAGAATGCAGAGCTGAGTGAGTAAAATGAACTAAAAAACGATATTCATATAAGAGATTCTAATAAAAAAATAGACGTGACTGAATGACCCATTTACACACATGTAGTATTATGGGTTGTTGTACAGCCAGTCGTTATCTTTTTCTCTCATCATATATGAGACCATTAATTCTGATTAAACAAGATCCAAGACATAAATTTTGGTAAGTTTCTCTTTCATTTAATTGGTTTCGAATATCGATTTGGGCTATTTTTGTTTTTAGGATTTAGGTAAACTTGGAATTTGATGGGGTTGGGTTTTGTAAAGGTATAACAAAGCTTAAAAGTTTTGTTTGTTTGGATTTAAGGTATTGGTAGTGTCAAAAATGGCGGAGGCTCTCTCTGTATTAGGAGTTTTTGTGTGGGAGGCTTTGAGGTTGTGCAGACTGCAGTGTCTATCAATACTTTAAAAAATTTTGGCGCCAAACAGCAAGGTAACTTCATGTCTTTCCCTTAACTTATCACAAATTTGACCCTTAAAAAATTAATCAGTTTCTGTTAGGATTATGAAAATCCATGTAAAAGACTCGGTCACCGCGTGTTATATCTAGCATAGGTTAGCTCGTAGTCTTAGTTTTAATTGTTTAGTTACCATACGACTTATGGTGTTGGGCCGGGTCCTTACCCACTTGTTAGCCCACTCCATGGCCCATTTAGGGGCACCAAACTCTTGTATAAATACCCCTTTCCAGCCATGGGAAGGGGTTGGATGTTCATTTTATCACAAACACACACTAAGTGATTTTCTCTCTCTAGAACTCCCACTTTCTCTCTCTAGACAATTTGACCAAACATTAATCCTAGGCTTGTGTTATGATATCCAATATACTACAGTTTCACTATAACTTAAACATGAAAAGTGGATTACATGTGACTTGAAAACTTAAAACATCAGGTATCATTTTAAAACACAACGATAAACACCTTATTTGTTCGAAACCAACTGATTTTTTACTTTGTGTTGTTTGTAGATCAAATAATGCACTTTTGTTCTGAGCGAAACAACAACTATTAACACGTATTGAAACAAAGGATGAATCTAGATACAATGAACATAAAGGTCACATATATCTTTTCAGGTGGTCTTTAAAGCCACTACTTTTTTCTTTCTTATGTAATGCATATGTATACTTCAATATGATACTGAGGAACCTTTAATTTGTATAAAAACCTCAATGATATATACAAACATAGCCTTTGTATTTTTAGTCTTAGTTTTGATTCAATACGTAATACGGTGCATCAACATATTAGCCCCCGCCGCAACGCGCGGGTCACTTTCCAACTCGTTTAAGCCTAAAAGTGTAAAACTAAAGAAATAAAAAAGCCCATTAGCAAACTAGAGCAGAAAAACCAAAAAAACCAAATAATCCGAAAACCGAAACCGAACCGAACTAATAACCGAACCGAATTCGCCAAAACCGAACCGAACCGAACTACTAATTCGGTTCTCGGGTTGGATATGGGTTTGACACTCCGAACCGAAAACCGAATTCATATAAATATAAATATATATATATATATAAATACTATTAAAAAAATTCCTAATATAAAAAAACAATTTTTATGCTTGAAATAATTTTTTTTGGCTTAATATTTATGTAATAATTAAAGTAGTAGAATTCGGGTCAATCCAAGAACCGAATCGAATTCGGTTTTTGGTTCGGTTGGTTGAATTCTAGTTCGGTTCGATTCGGTTTTCGATTTGACCCAAAAAAGAAATTTAA
>BQNB010087435.1:9401-25974 GCA_026074375.1 Tanacetum coccineum
GGGGCGGCCAAATTGCATGAATTAGGGGTGACTAGTGGTCAAAACCACTAGTCATTCTTACAAGTCCATACTTACTCATAAATGGTTATGTTTCTTTGTCATGTAAAAGTAGAGAACATCCCCATGGAATAAGGAAGTAATGTCTAGCTATTTACTTGCATAAAAGAAAGTATTACTTGTAAAATGAAGGTATTAAGTTATAATGTAAAGTGTAGTCTTGATATTTAAATGTATACTTGCAAGTTGCAAAAGTTTTGATATTTTCTTTGTTATCTTAGCTCCAAATCCGGCCCTATCAACATATATGTTATAATATTGAGTAAGTTTTAGGTATTGGGTATAAAAGTTGGTATTTGTTGAAGCATAGAAAAGTTTTGGTGGTTTCGGGTATGCCTAAACGTACTTTATTGTGAAACGTAACAAATTTATGTAACCAATACAAATAAATTAAACAAGGACCATAATTATCTTCAAAATAATTATTTAATACTTGCTTTATGTAAACGTTTAATAGTTTGATGCCCGTTTACATTGAATAATCGCTTTTAGCATACGCGATTTAACTTAACACTTTAAACTTAAAAGCAAACGCGTACAACACTAAAATAAATAGTAGATTTGTTGACGTCGTCAATGACTTTAAAACCCAAGGTGTTATAGACTTCCCCCGTTAAATGAGCCTTATCCTTAAGGCTTACGATGCGGTACTTGACGACGGTGCGGTCTTCGTGAAGAGGTGTGGGTATTTCTTCTTGAATTGATCTTCACGTTCCCATGTGAACTCAGGACCTCTCTTAGAGTTCCATCGAACCTTGACAATTGGTACATGGCTTTTCCTCAACCGTTTGACCTCACGATCAACAATCTCTATAGGTTCCTCAACGAACTAAAGATGGTCATCAAAGTGTAGTCCATCCAACGGAACGGCTAAAGGTTCATCGGCATAGCACTTTTTCAGATTAGACACATGGAACGTATTATGAACCTTGTTCAGCTTCTCTGGAATCTCAAGCTTGTAGGAAACGGATCCAACCCTTTCTAACACCTTAAAGGGTCCCACGTATCTGGGGTTTAACTTCCCCCGTTTGCCAAAACGTACAACCCCTTTCCAAGGAGAAACTCTAAGCATAACCTTATCCCCAATTTGGAATTCCATCGACTTATGCTTCAAATCCGCATAACTCTTCTGACGATCACGAGCAGCTTAAATCCTCTGCTTGATCTGGATAATCTTCTCGGTAGTTTCGTGCACTATCTCTATACCAGTGAGTTGAACCTCTCCAACCTCAGCCCAACAAACAGGTGAACGACACTTTCTACCATACAATGCTTCAAATGGTGTTGCCTTAATGCTAGCGTGATAGCTATTGTTATAAGAGAATTCAACTAACGATAACTGATTAACCCAACTCTTTTCGAAATCGATCACGCAAGCACGTTGCATATCCTTGAGAGTTTGAATTGTCCTCTTGCTCTGTCCATCAGTCTCTGGATGATAAGTCGTACTCATGTCCAAGCTAGTACCCAAAGCCTTCTAGAGTGTCCTCCAGAATCTTGATACAAACCTAGGGTCATGATCGCAGATGATTAAGATGGGGATTCCATGTCTCGCGACCACTTCCTTCAGGTACAATTTTGCTAGTTTTTCTAGGGGATCAGTTTCTCTCATCGGTACAAAGATTGCAGACTTGGTGAGTCGGTCAACGATCACCCAAATGGTATCGTAACCTTGTGGCAATTTAGGAAGCTTTGTGACAAAATCCATGGTGATATTGTCCCACTTCTATTAAGGTATTTCAGGTTGTAACAACAATCCCGAAGGTCTTTGATGTTCAGCTTTGACCTTAGCACAGGTCAGGCACTTGGTAACATAGGTAGCGATGTTTGCTTTCATATTGGGCCACCGATATAGCTTCTTCAGGTCTTGGTACATCTTGTCAGAACCCAGATGAATAGAGTATTTTGATTTGTGGGACTCGTGCATGATCACGGTCCTTAAACCTCCATAACATGGTAACCAACTCCTGCCATTGAAGCATAGAGTTCCATCCGCACGTGGTTCTAACTTTTCCATCCTAAACTTCTCCGGATCCTTAGAATTTTCAACCAACATACCTCCAACATCTTCGTTCTTGATATTCTCTGGTTTTCGTGCTTCAATCTGAGCATTCAAGATTTGTTTGGGAAGATCCAAGCCAATAGTCATGACTAGGGCTCGAACCCTTAATGGTGGTTCTCGTTCCTTCCTACTCAAAGCATCAGCAACGACATTTGCTTTCCCCAGGTGATAACAAATATCGCAATCGTAATCATTGAGCAACTCTAACCATCGGCGTTGTCTCATGTTTAGTTTCTTCTGATCAAGAATGTGTTGTAAGCTCTTATGATTAGTGAACACCATGCACTTGGTTCCATATAAGTAGTGCCTCCAAATCTTGAGAGCGAACACTACTGCTCCAAGTTCCAAATCATGAGTTGTATAGTTTTTCTCATGGATCTTCAGTTGGCGTGATGCATAAGCAATCAGCTTTTCTCTTTGCATTAACACAGCGCCCAAACCCTTCTTTGAAGCATCGCAGTATGTGCTAAAATCTTCGTTTTCTTCAGGTAAGGCCAGGATTGGTGCACTACACAACTTCTGCTTTAACAGTTGAAAAGCTGATTCTTGTTTATCACCACAAACAAACTTGATCTTCTTCTGAGTAAGCTTGGTCATTGGTTTGGCGATCTTCAAAAACCTTTCAATGAATCAACGGTAATACCCAGCAAGACTTAAAAATTGACGAATCTCTGTTGGTGACTTAGGAGATACCCAATCTTTAATGGATTCGATTTTGGCAGGATCCACGTGAATGCCCTTACTATCAATCACGTGACCTAGGAACTGTACTTTAGGAATCCAAAATTCACACTTGGAAAACTTGGCATACAACTCCTCTTTCTTAAGCAACTCTAAGATTTGCTTAAGGTGCTCTTTATGTTCTTGCTTGTTCTTTGAATATATCAGAATATCATCAATAAAGACAATCACAAATTTATCCAGATATGGTTTGCACACCCGATTCATAAGGTCCATGAATACGGCAGGTGCGTTCGTCAAACCAAATGGCATAACTTGAAATTCATAATGGCCGTAACGAGTTCTGAAAGCGGTTTTTGGAATGTCTTCTTCTCGAACCCTCAGTTGGTGATAACCTGACCTTAGGTCGATCTTCGAGTAGACACTCGACCCTTGAAGCTGATCAAATAGATCGTCAATTCTTGGAAGTGGATAACGGTTCTTCACCGTTAGTTTATTCAATTCCCGGTAATCAATGCACATCCGGAATGATCCGTCTTTCTTCTTGACAAACAAGACCGGAGCTCCCCAGGGTGAGGAACTGGGTCTTATAAAGCCTTTGTCAGATAACTCTTGCAACTGCTCTGACAACTCTTTCATTTCGGAAGGCGCCAATCGATAAGGTGCTCGTGCTACAAGTGCAGTACCAGGTACCAAATCAATTTGAAACTCCACTTGTCGAGTTGGAGGAAGACCCGGCAAGTCCTTAGGAAATACATAGGGAAAATCTCGGACAATGGGTACATCCTCAAGTCGCTTCTCCTCTAACTTGTCTTCCGCCTTTTTTGTAGTAACATGTGCCAAAAAGATAGGACATCCTTTTAGCAAATATTTTTGAGTTTTGGTGCACGAGATGATGTTCAATCGTGTCTCATTTCCCCGGTTACTCCCGTCACCATGAACGATTAGAGTTTCATTTCCCCAGGGGATGCGAACAATCTTCTCGGCACACACAATGATCGCTTGGTACTTCGCCAACCAATCCATACCAATTATAGCATCGAAGCTACCAAGTTCTACGGGCATTAAATTTATGTTGAATGGGTGGTTCAGGAGATTTAATGTACAACCCCTAAGAATAGTGTTCAACCCAATTATTCTTCCGTCGGCTAGTTCAACATCATAATAGTGATCCAAGGTAGATGGTGTGATGTCAATTTGGGAACTAAATGCAGTGGACACAAAACTCCTATCGGCACCAGTATCAAATAAGATAGAAGCATAGCGGTTGTTGAGAAGGAACGTACCCGTCACGACATTGGAATCTGGGTTTGTCCCCGCATGCCCTACTGCATACACCTTCGCTGGAGCATTGGCATTTCTAACCTGATTACCACGGTTGTTGTTGTTCTTCAGCTTCGGACAATCCGTCTTGAAGTGTCCCCGAACCCCACACTCGAAGCAAGTAGGCCCTTGACCTGTACCACTTCCTCTTTGGTTACTACCCGGATTAACACTTGCAGAACTTCTACAATTTTGCCCCAAGTGACCAAATTTGTTGCACTTGTAGCATTTTGGAGCACATGGACCATTATGGTGGTAATTGCATTTGGGACACAAAGGTTTAGATCCTGTATACGATTTATTATCACCAGTTCCTGCTGTGTAGGCTCTGCCAGTGTTCTGCCTCTTGTTTTCTTGTCGTTGTTGGTTTTGATTATTTCGGGAAGTGTTTTCAAACTTCCGCTTGTTCTCAGCCTGCCTTTCAGCGATAGTATTGATTTTCTTATCCATCAGTTCAGATGCCATTTCAGTAGCCTCCTGCATGGTTTTCGGTTTTGATGCCACAACACTTCCCTGAATCATGTCGGGCAACCCACCGACATACCTTTCAACCTTGTCCGATTCTTCAGGAAACATTCTAACACACAGTAGTGCTAGTTCTTGGAATCGTTGATTGTACCCTGTCACATCGGTACCTTTCACTTTCAAATTCCATAACTCAACCTCGAGCTTCTTCATCTCATTCCCTCGGACTTACTGTCCCAGATCATTTTTCTTTCTCAATCTGTCAACACTCTGTGTACGCAACATCCTGACCAACAATCCTAACGTGGGAGTTCCACCACGTCAAAGCACCTGCGAGAAGTGTACAAGTGGAAAACTTGATCTGATTATCCACCGAGCAGTTGCTTATGCGAAACACAGTCTCCATCCTTTCAAACCATTGAGTTAATTCAACAACTCCCTCAGTGCCTTTGAAATACAAAGGTTGGCACTTCATGAAGTCTTGATAGGTGCACTCTCGAGCAACGCGTTCAGTCCTCCTGACACCCGTTCCCGAGGTATGGCTGTCATCGCCATTCCTAGTTGCATCACGTGCTGCTAGTGCAGCAGTGACACCTTGATCAATCATTGCCTGAAGTTGGGCATTGGTGACAGATGTGGTAGTAGTTGTTGTTTCTGGGTTGGTCTAGCCCTCGTGGTTCTTTTCGGTGCCATTTCTTCAATCACAAAAAGTATATCACTCGTTTGATTTCCATAAAATCTTAAACCATTGACATAATATAATACACGATATTAAAACAAATCACATCCCCACAGTGAAATATAATAACTGAACTGAGTCAACAGTGGTAATAGATAAATCGACATCATTCACACATATTCGTTTACAACCCAAACATATACATTCCTGACATAATAACCAACAATCTATATATACATTGGAAAACATACAACGATTTCTTGATACAAGAAATGAAAAATACAATCCTACTACCTGCTAGCTGGTATATAAACCCATAATACTTAGCCAGCTAACAAAAAGATAGCTACGAAAACAACATAAACTCTAGACCCTACTAGCCCGAGAGTCAACCTTAAATAACTTAGTAGCTATATACAAAACAACTAGTCATAACCTGATCTATGAACTAGTATCGGGCTCCTCCGGTGCAACTGGCTATGCTGGACCTCCAAATGGTCCCTGCTGTCCCTACAGTGCTGTCACCTGTCCTTGTAAAGTGGTCACATGTCCCTGTAGTGACTGCATTAGTGTCAAAGTCTACACAAGTTGCTCCTGTCGGGTTCGGTCAAATGTTTGTAATGCTGCAATCTTTGCATGCCTCCTATGGTCTGCTTGTAACATCTCTGAAGTCATAGCCTGACTCTTACGGTCAGTTGCCTGCAACTATGAAATCACTGCCTGTTGACCCATCACTACATAACGTAATGCCATAATCTCTAAATGTGTCATATAGCTAACCTCTATGGAGCATCCCCATGCCTCTCAGGAAACCAGAGCCTCCTGATCTAGTAGTCGTGCAGTCTCATATTGTACTAGTACTATCATCAACCAATGTCTTAACACTTTGATATATCTGGGTCTGCCTGTCCTGAGTATCCCCTATCACAGCATAGATATCCTGCGTGTCCTGCTCTTGGACTGCAGTAAGCTCAGTCACCCTAGTATTGACCCCTTCAAGGGTCATCGGTGCTACCTCCTCAACAGTCTCTCTCGGGTCTACCCAAACATCTATAACCCCATAGCCGACCTCCTCGGCTCTCTGTCGTCTGATCTCTCGGTATCTCATATACCGACAAACCCATATTCTGCCCTACGACCTCCAGTCGGTCTAGCGGCAAGCAGCAGATGAAACCTTCTCCCACTCTCGTACTAGGAACCGAGGTCAACACCCAACCTCTTCGAGTAGTAGTGTAATCTTGGTGCCTGTCTGTCTTGGCGGATCAGAAGATAGTAACTGCAAAGTGGTGATGAAGTAAGGTAGTAAGTATAGAAGAGAAGTGATGTGTCCTCGTCTAGCAAACAGATCATAGCAGCCCGATAGCCCAACGGACGAATAGGGCTAGCAGGTGGTGACGTAGATAATACCGATGCTGGTGGTGATGCTGGAAGTGGGGGAGATGGTATATGTGGTAATGGAGATGATAGTGGAGTAAGTGGTATGGTTGATGGAGTGTTAAGGCAAGAAGTCTCGTCGACCTCTTTCCGCTAGTAGAAATGATAGATGGCTCATCCCGGATAGATATCCCTGGCAGTCATGAGTTTAGAAAGTCGGTGATACAGGTGGGACATGAGTCTGGGCCGGATCTTGGTGCTCCCTCCTCCTCCTCCACCTCCTCAACCTCATCCTCATCCTCATCCTCACATCGGCATCAAATCTCTGAATGCTCCTCCTCACTCCTCATATCAATCATACACATCCCTCTCGGCAGGTAATCCCTGGATCCCTCCTACGGATCCCTCATCGTCCTCCTCTGGCTCCTCCTTTGGATTAGACTCAGGAACATATCCTGGTGAATCGCAGTAGGTGAGGCAGCAGCAGGTAGTGGTTGCTCCTCGGCCGGGAGTATCTCATCCTCCTGTGGCATGTACTCAGGGTACATCGCTCAGGAACAAAGTCCAGTGGGGGTGGTGACTACGGCTCCTCGGGGCCAGGCATGTAGTCCACGCGATGTGAACCTGATAAGCACCAATATGTAAGCACTGGGTCCTCTGGCATAATGGGTGGTCCATCGACTCCTGGTGAACCAATGTCTGACCCATCCTCAAATGGACTGGACACTGCCGTGTAGGTGACCGTGGAATCTTCTAAATCTGACATAACTGTATCTGAAAATCCAAAATAACTTATATTAGTATTTAATATAAGACTCTTATAGTAATATACATTTATATCATAACGTGTATATCAATCATGAATATCAATCATGCATGCATCTAGCCTAACCGACTAATGCACAAGTAGTGTATGTATGTATGTATGCATGTATGTCCCGTGAAAAACCCCTTTTGTATATAAGCAATGTTGTTTGAAAACGTTTTATATCCACAAAACATTTTGACCCTGGTTCCTCTATAAACATGGCTCTTGATACCAATCTATAACACCCCCACAAAATGGCTCCAGCAGAAAAAGGGTCCGTGCATGTCACATCATTAGATCAATAACACAAGATATTATATAGAAACGAGACCATTAAAAGTCGTTTAAAACTGATACATTGGATTTAACAAACATTTGTTACATAAAGCCCGAAGCTTAACTTCTTCATTGTCCATATTACAAAGATACTAGTCCATAATACATGATTCCCAAAATATAATGCAACCATATCTTTAAGCATGTCATCCCAAAATACAAAATCACCAATGTATCGCTTGCACCTTGTGCTTACTGACTTCCTGAAAAACATTGCTTTAAAACGTCAACAATAATGTTGGTGAATTCATAGGTTTGATAAATCGTATAAATGTAATTACGTTTCTCTAAGCTCATGACACTAAAGCTAGACATAAATATACGGCAATATATAATTGCCCACATTGCCCGTATTGATGTTCTAACCCACACCATCCCTAATCCGACATGGTATACGTTCGTTTTCCTAGTGATAGCTAATCACCCGAACGGGGTTGTCAAACTCAAAGATCATCAATAACAACTCCGCGCTCACAGTCCAGTAATAGACAGTTCAATGATAATGGGACTCAGATTGGGTTATCGCCTACTTAGGCAACCCGTAATCTAATATAAAACGGGAAAGTATCCACTTTGTCCAGTAAATAAAACAATGCATGTTTTCAACCCCAAAAACTTATAAATACAAAACCATGTAAAATGTGTGGGGCTAGACCTCACCTTGATACTGATAATGCCAAAATATCACATATGGCGCGTCACTAAATGATCGAATGCAACTAAATTTAACATAGGTCGTATAAGACAAACGCTTTGATTAACTAACATCAATATACAAGTCTATGTTAGTTTACATCATACTATCATTCCGGGGCCATTCATAATTTAAGAGGTCATGTAGTGACGTATGAGGAGCTAGGACACTTTAAATCGTAAATCCAACAACTCGTCGATTATCCACCCTGAAGAGGCCCTCATTATTAAACTCCCTAGTAATCTAGTACTTTTTTTGGGAAAAAAAATAAAAAAAATCACATATAATACTATCGAGCTTCAGTCACCGTCATTTGTAATTTATAAATCGTTGTTTATAAAGTGAAAACGTTTATAATTATCGTTTGAGTAAAACTAGCATAACTTTCCCGTTTTAAACCCGTTTCTTATGTACACGTCTTCGTATTGGGATGATATATTTAATATTACATTTTTATATTTTATAACCTTTTGATGAATATGTTACTTTTACTATCATGACGTTATATAAATTTTCTTTTATAAATTTTAATTGTCGTAAAACCCTAAATGCAATAACTTATTCCGTTTTAATCCCCGGATTTTTAGCGATTAGCTTCGACACGTCTTTGTTACTCAAAATTATCACATTTTTAAAAGTGGGGTTCTGCTGAATGATTAGTAATTTTACTTTCATTAGTTTGTAAAAATTACTTTACATAAACTCGAAATAAATTATCGTAAACTGACATATTTTTAATTCGTTTTAGCTCCGTTTTTAGTAATTCTTTCGAGCACGTTCTCGTAATTGAAATTTCTATTTATTTATGAAGTTTACAAAAATTAATGTTTCTGTCATGAACAGTAACGTTTTATAAAAATAGTTTTATAAAAATATTTTTATACATTTTAAGTATATAAACTTGCGTAATTCATAACTTCTTCGTTTTTAATCAAAAAATTACGTTTCTTATTGTTTTGGAATCCTAAAATTCTGTAAAAATATTTTAAAAATATAAACTTTCAGTTTTATAAATTTTTTATAAAAGTTATTTTATAAACCCGTTTAATTAACGTATAACTCGTAATTAGCGTATCTTTTTCGTTATTAGTCTGTTTTTCGAGTTTCTTATCTTTTTGGAATCGTCATGAGGTGTACTATCTTTATAGTTGATAATATGGCTGTCACAGGACACGAACCAAAACAGCCCCTAAATGTCTTTTTGAGTTTATTTGTATAACTTTGTTTTTATAACTTACTTTCTACTACTTTCCAAACTTAATATTACCAACAAGCAAACAACCTTTTTTAATTACAATATGTCCTATGTCTTATATATATTAACGTCCATTAAGTTTCGATATCTTATCCAAATATCCAAGTTAACAAGTTCCATAATGATACTTTTAATCACAACTTTCTTAAGAAATCCTTAAAACCCTAATTTGTATATATACAAGTTTACACTTAACCGAAAAGTTACAACACTTATAACTCCATTATATCATGATATTATCAACTTAATATCATATGAAAAAGTGTACAAAAGCATAATCACAAGTAAAAATCCTTTTTACATGTTTAAAAGTTCTAAATGGTGATTTTACTATATAGAACATCATATACATATAAAATCATGAAAATGAAAAGATAAAGGTTTTAGGTAACCTTAGTGATGAATGATGATGATGACCAATATGTGCTAAACCCTTGTTTAGACTTTAAATCAAAGCTTGCAAACAAGAAAACCCTAGTTTTCCAAATATAAACCCTAGCTTCCTTTTCTTGATAAATACTTGTAAATGGTTAACCAATACTTGCAAGTACCTTAGTATATCTTAGGAGTAATGTGGAAGGGCTTGTATATGATGAAGAAAATTTTGTATGGATTATTATAATGGGGTGTTTTGAGCCGTGGGGTGCCAAGAGAGAAAAGGAGAGGTTTTTGATCTTTTTACTAAGTGTTTTGTGTTGTAAATGATAATACTTGTAATGTATGATGTATATATGGCATGTGTTAGTCAAGAAGATGCAATAATTAAGATTCCTAGACAATATGACACAATGGGAAGAACGCTATGGTCTAGGTATGGGCTTTGATTGAAATTGTCATAAGGTTTAATAAGATGTGTTGTACAAATACTATTTGTAAGATTTTCTTGATATTTCTTGTATCCATAGGACCAAATCCGGCCTAACATTGATATATATGATATATTTTTATGATTTTTGAGTATTGGGTATAAATGTGGGTATTTGTTGAAGCGTAGAAAAGTTTTGGTGGTTTCGGGTATGCCTAAACGTATTTTATCGCGAAACGTAACAAATTTACGTAACCAATAAAAATAAAATGAACAAAGTTAATAATTATCTTCAAAATAATTATTTAATAATTGATTGACGTGATCGTTTAATTGCTTAATGCCCGTTTACATTGAATGATACTTTTCACTTAACGCGATTTAAACTTGATACTGAAAATTAAAAGCAAACCCGCGTACAACGCGTAAAAAAAATAGTAGATTTGTTATGACGGTAGTCCGTCAAAGACTTGAAAACACATGGTGTTATAGACTACCCCCCCGGTTAAATGAGCCTTGTCCTCAAGGCTTACGATGCGTTACTTTGTCGACGGTGCGGTCTTCGTGAAAAGATGCGGGTATTTCTTCTTGAATTGGTCTTCACGTTCCCACGTGAACTCAGGACCTCTCTTGGAGTTCCATCTTACTTTGACAATTGGAACACGGCTATGCCTCAACTGTTTGACCTCTCGATCCATATCCTCGACCGCTCCTGCGACAAACAGAAGCTTTCATCAACGGGAGTCCATCCATGGCACAGTTAGCGGATTCATCGGAATAACACCAACTCTTAAATTGGATACATAAAAGTGTATGTACCATGCTCAGTCTCTTGCGCGAAGCTCCAAAGCTTGTATGCAACGGCTCCAACTTTTTCTAACACCTTGAAAGGTCCGACATATCTGGGATTTAACTTCCCCCGTTTGCCAAAACGTACGACCCCTTTCTAAGGCGAAACCTTCAACATAACTTTATCCCCAACTTGAAAATCCATCGGCTTACGCTTCTTATCGGCATAACTCTTTTGTCGATCGCGAGCGGTTTGCATTCTCTGCTTTAGAGTTGTGAAGGCTAGGAAGCTAGTATGATGGTGTGGACACCCTTAATGGCTGCCACGGCTGAAATGAGATCAAAAGGGTTCATGTGGCTTCAATTTCGACCAAGAGAAGGCTCAAGCAGGTGGGTAAGCTGCTTGGGGATGTCTAGAAGTTATCCATGAAAGTTATTTGCACATGGGTAGTTTTTAAATGGGTTAAAATGAAGCATGAATGGGTTTGGGTCTGTTTTGGACTCGGCATGGTTTTCACAAGTTTTTCTTGGTTATATTTCATGTATAATGATCATGGATGGTTGGAATATGATCTTAGGGTCTGTAATAAGATTTATTAGCAAAAGTTTGCAATTGGTTTGGGTTAAAACGGGTTAGAAATGAAGAAATAGGGTCACGTGTCCAACTAGGGCTCGTTTAGAGTTTTCTTGACTTTCTTGGTTTATAATTCGTATGATTTTGATTAGGAATGATGGAATAAAGATCCTAGGGCTTAAATAAAGTATTATAAATGAAGTTTAATCATTGGTTTTAGTTAAGATGGGTTGAAATTGAAAGAATAAGCCATAGCTTGGAATTAGGGTTCATATAAGGCTTTTAGGGTTTTCTAGCTTTGTAATTCTCGTATATTGTCAAAGTAATGATGGATATTAATGGATAATGGTTTGTAAGCTCATTTTATGGGTTTACAATGACTCTTGGTTGCTTACTTGAGAATGAGATGGTCATAAAATGAGTAAACATGTCAAAATCACAATTAGGGTACAATTAGGGTTTTCTGGATTCACTTCTTGTATAATTGAAGTAGAATGATGAAATGATAATGGATTATGATTTATAATGTTGTAATTTATGTTATTATAACTTATTTAAGTATTGGTTTAAGTTTACAATGGATAAAAACAAAGAAACGAGTCATGGTTTAGAAACTAGCTCGGTTTTAGGGTTTAGGGTTTTGAATTAGGGTTTTGAGTGTAGATATGTGTGTGAAGGCTTATGAATATAATAATTAGGGTTTACACATTGTATAATGAGTGTATTAGCTTGTACACAAGTGGTTGTGAAGAAATTAGAATGAAAATGGAGGTAAAACGGCTATTTTAGAGATCATGCTTAATGACTTGTACATTGAGCTTTTAGAGACTTGTACTTTGACTTGAAGAGATTTTATATTTCAAATGATATGTTATATTGCTTGTACATATGCTTTAGTAGCTTGTACATTCACTTTATATATTAATCTTTTTATGGAATTAGGGTTTAGAGGTATACGATAACGGTTTAAAGCCCGTTTAGATATAACGTTATGAATAGTACATTATAGGAATAATGTACCTTGTAAAAGGGATATGATGATATTGACTTGACATGTTATGATGTTTGCTTGACATATATGAAGATAGGATGGTCATAGATAGGTTGCGTGAGCTCGTCTACTTTAGTTATGACATACTGAGATATATAAGTAATGTAATAAAGCGAAAAATTTCCCCGTACAATTGTGATAATAGTAAAATAGGTTTTGCATTTGATGAAAATTCTTGGGTTGTTATAAGAAGGAACATACCCGTCACGACATTAGAATCTGGGTTTGTCCCCGCATGCCCTACTGCGTACACCTTCACTGGAGCATTGGCATTTCTAACCTAATTACCACGATTGTTGTTGTTGTTCTTCAGCTTCGGACAGTCCGTCTTGAAGTGTCCCCGAACCCTACACTCGAAGCAAGTAGGCCCTTGACCTGTCACATTTCCTCTTTGGTTACTACCCGGATTAACACTTGCAGAGCTTCTACAATTACGCCCCCAAGTGACCAAATTTGTTGCACTTGTAGCATTTTGGTGCACATGGACCGTTATGGTTGTAATTGCATTTGGGACACAGAGGTTTAGATCCTGTATACGATTTCTTATCACCAGATCCTGCAGTGTAGGCTCTGCCAGTGTTATACCTCTTGTTTTCTTATCGTTGTTGGTTTTGATTATTTCAGGAAGTGTTTTCAAACTTCCTCTTGTTCTCAGCCTGTCTTTCAGCAATAGTGTTGATTTTCTTATCCATTAGTTCGGATGCCATTTCAGTAGCCTCCTACATGGTTTTCAGTTTCGATGCCATAACACTTCCCTGAATCATGTCGGGCAACCCACCGACATACCTTTCAACCTTGTCCGATTCTTCAGGAAACATTCTAACACATAGTAGTGCTAGTTCTTGGAATCGTTGATTATACCCTGTCACATCGGTACCTTTCACTTTCAAATTCTATAACTCAACCTTGAGCTTCTTCATCTCGTTCCTCGGACAGTACTTGTCAGTTATTTTCTTTCTCAGATCTGTCTAAGTCATTGCATACGCAACATCCTGACCAACAATCCTAACGTGGGAGTTCCACCACGTCTTGCACCTCCATGGCGAGTGAGTACAAGTGGAAACTTGATCTGAGTATCCCAGAGCAGTTTGCTTATGCAAACAACACAGTCTCCATCCTTTCAAACCATTGAGTTAATTCAATAACTCCCTTAGTGCCTTTGAAATACAGAGGTTGGCACTTTATGAAGTCTTGATAGGTACACTCTCAAGCAACGCGTTCAGTCCTCCTAACACCCGTTTCCGAGGTATGGTTGTCATCGCCATTCCTAGTTGCATCACTCGTTGCTGCCAGTACAGCAGTGATGACACCCTTGATCAATCATTGCCTGAAGTGGGCATCCGGTGACAGATGTGGTAAGTAGTGTTGTTTTTTGGGGCTGGTTAGCCCTCGTAGTTCTTTTCGGGTGCCATTTTTCTTTCAATCACAAAAAGTATACACCACGTTAGATTTCATTAATTCTTTTTTAAACCATGAAAAACATACATATACACAATAAATAAAACAAGATCACATCCCACAGTGAAATATATAACTGAACTGAGTTCAACACTGGTATAGATAAATCGACATTCATTCACACAAATTCGATTACAACCAAAACATATTACATTCCTGACATAATACCACCATTCTATATATACATGGAAAACATACACGATTTCTTGATACAAGAAATGAAAATACAAATCCTACTACCGTGCTAGCTGGGTATAAAACCCATAATACTTAGCCGGCTAACAAAAGATAGCTACGAATACAACATAAACCTAGAGCCCTACTAGCCGGGAGTCACCCGTAATACTTAGTAGGCTATATACAAAACAACTAGTCATAACCTGATCTATGAACTACTACCGGCCTCCCCCAGTGCAACTGGTGGTGCTGGACCTCCAAAGGGTCCTTGTTGTCCCTGCAGTGCTATCACATGTCCCTGTAAAGTGGTCACCTATCCCTGTAAAGTGGTCACCTGTCCCTGTAGTGACTGCATCAATGTCAAAGTCTGCACAAGCTGCTCCTGTCGGGTACGGTCAAATGTTTGTAATGCTGCAATCTCTGCCTGCCTCTTGTGGTCTGCCTGTAGCATCTCTGAAGTCACAGTCTGACTCCTACAGTCAGCGGCATACAACTGTGAAATCACTGCCTGTTGACCCATCACTACAAAACGTAATGCCATAATCTCTGAACGTGCCATGTAGCTAACCTCTATGGAGCGTCCCCATGCCTCATAGGAAACCAGAGCCTCCTGATCTAGTAGTCGTGCAGTCTTATAGTGGTATTGGCCATCATCAACCAATGTCTTAACTTTCTGATATATCTGGGTTTGCCTGTCCTGAGTATCCCCTATCACAGCATAAATATCATGCGTGTCCTGCTCTAGAACTGCAGCAAGCTAGGTCACCCTAGTATTGACCCCTTCAAGGGTCATCGGTGCTACCTCCTCAATAGCCTCTCTCGGGTCTACCCAAACATCTCTAATCCCATAGTCGACCTCTTCGGCTCTCTGTCGTCTGATCTCGGTATCCATAGTACCGACAAACCCATAGTCTCCCCTATGACCTCCAATCGGTCTAGTAGCAGCAGCAGCTGAACTCTCTCCAATCTCATACCTAGGACCCTGAGTAGAACATAACCTCTTTCGAGGTGGTAAGCAAACCTCGGGTCTGTCCTCTCTACGGTCAGTGGAGAGTAAATGCAAGGGTGGTGTCCCCGATGATGGTGCAACTAGTCTAGTTTGGGAGAGTATGATGGGTGGTGGTAATGGTAGTGAATGGGAGGTAGATGTGGCCTCGGCTCTTAGCCGGATCATAGCAGCTCGATAGCCTAACAGACAAATAGGACTAGCAGGTGGTGATGCAGGTAATACAGATGCTAGTGGTGATGCTGGAAGTAGGGCAGATGGTATCTGTGGTAATGGAGATGATAGTGGAGTAAGTAGTGATGGTGATGGAGTGGTTAAGGCAAGAAGTCTCTCGACCTCTTCCCTAGGAGGAAGTGATATGGATGGCTCATCTCGGATAGATATCCTGGCAGTCATACGGTGTACAGGTGGGACAGAGTCGGTCAGAGCAGGGTCCTTCTCCTCCTCATCCTCGTCCTCGTCCTCGTCCTCGTCATCGGCATCATCTCCGGAAGGCTCCTCCTCCTCCTCATTATCATCATCATCCCTATCAGCAGGGTAATCAGCTGAATCCTCCTCGGAATCCTCATCGTCCTCCTCCGGCTCCTCCTCTGGATCAGACTCAAGAACATATCTTGGTGAATCTGTAGTGGGTGAGGCAGCAGCAGGCAGTGGCTGCTCCTCGGCCAGGAGTATCTCATCCTTAAGTGGCATGTACTCAGGGTACATCGCTCAGGAACAAAGTCCAGTGGGGGTGGTAACTGCGGCTCCTCGGGGCCAGGCATGTAGCCAGGTGATGGTGGAGCCTGATAAGCAGCCACTATGTAAGCATATGGGTCCTCTGACATAATGGGTGGTCCATCGACTACTGGTGAACCAATGTCTGACCTATCCTCAAATGGACTGGACACTGCCGTGTTAGTGACCGTGGAATCTTCCGAATCTGACATAACTGTATCTGAAAATCCAAAATAACTTATATTAGTATTTAATATAAGAC